>JAJEJO010002075.1:161975-202690 GCA_020662805.1 Glaucomys volans
AGACAATTGCAGATGGGCTGTTGTACAACAGGCTTTTTTATGCCAGGTTCCTGATGGCAGAACCCAGACTCTCAGCATCTTCAGTTGATCTGTGGTTGCTGCAGAACTAGCACCTTCGGGAATTCTTAATTTCAAGGGCTTAGGGACTGTGGGAGAGTGGAACTGGGAACCAGGCTGTCAGAAGGAAGGGGTTCTGTTCCCAGCAGAGTCACATTGGCAGTGCTGGTATTGATGACTGAACACTTGTATGAGGGGCCTGCTGTTTCCAAGCGTTGAGTCCCAGTGGAAGTTAACATGAAGAGCATAGACAGTAGCACCACTTCCTGGCTTCTCTTGTTTAAATTTGTAGTCATGGATTTGTGACCCAATAGCAAGTCACTTAACTTCTCTGTGCCTCAGTTTCCCCATCTGTAGTGGGCCAGAGATGTAGCTCAGTGGTAGAATGCTTGCCTAGCATGAATGATGATCTGGGTTCTTTTTTTTATAATTTTATTTTATTTATTTATACTTTTATGTGGTCCTGAGGATCAAACCCAGTGCCTCACCCAGTGCTAGGTAAGCACTCTACCACTGAGCCACAAGCCCAGCCCATGGTGATCTGGGTTTAATTCCCAGTGATGCAAAAACAAAACAAAACGCTAGACCTCATCTGTCATGAGGATAAAATGAGTTATACACAAGAAAATGTCTGAAGCCTTGTGCAGGGGCATTCGCCTATAATTCCTTTGGATGGGGAGGCTGAGACAGGAGGATCACAAATTTGAGGCCAGCCTCAGCAATTTAGCAAGATGCTCAATGATTTAATGAGACCCTGTCTCAAAATTGAAAATGAAAAGATCTGGGGGTATAGTTCAGTAATCAAGCCCCTTGGGTTAATCTCTAATATTGGAAAGAAAAGAAAATGACTAGGAAATGCAGAGCCAGAAGTAAGTGCTTTGATTAATCTGTAATAACAGAAAGCAGATCAGTGGTGGTCTGGGAATGGTATGGAAGAGATTATTATCAAAGGTCAAGAGGAAACCTTTAATAACCAATTACAGCAAATAAAATAAAATATAAAAATACAGGGGCTGGGGTTATGACTTAGTGGTAGAGCACTCACTTAGCATGTGTGAGGCCCTGGGTTCAATCCTTAGTACCACATATAAATAAAATAAAGGTATCGTGTCCGCCTACAACTAAAAAATGTACATATTTAAAAATATATAAAAATATTTTTTAAAAAGAGAGAAAACCTTTAGAGGGAGGTGGAGATATTCAGTGTCTTGACTGTGGTAATAGTTTCACAGGTGTAATATTGTATTTATTTTTTTGTAGGGCTAAGGATTAAAGCATGCTAGTGAAGTGCTCTATCACTGAGCCATGACCCCTGTCCCAAATTGTTTAATTATTTAAAAAAATTTTTTTGGTTCTTATAGATGGACAGAATACCTTTATTTTATTTGTTTATTTTATGTGGTGCTGAGGATGGAACCCAGTGCCTCACAAGTGCTAGGCAAGTGCTCTGCCACTGAGCTGCAGCCCCAGCCCTCCCGCCTCCTTTAGCTGTTTTGGGATTGAACTTAGGGCCTTGTACGTGATAGGTAAATGCTCTACCTCTGAGCTATGTCCCCAGCCCTTTTTATTTTAAGACAGGGTCTTGCTAGACCAGATGGCCTTTAACTTGGGATCTTCCTGTTTCAACCTCCAAGTAGCTGGGATTATAGGTGTGTGCCATCACACCCAGCTTCAGATTGTATAATATGAATGTATACAGTTCATTGTATGTCAACCATCCCTCAATAAAACCCTTTAAAAATAAAGGCGGCGCTGTGCTCAGTGCCGTTCTCTCCTTCCAGTGGGGCCCTGCACTTGGAGGCAGGCTGGCTGGGCTGCTTGAGGACATTAGCCTTCCACAGTAGGCTCAGTACCACAGTCATGTCTAGACTATAGCTTCTGACTCCCATTTCGACACTTTCTCCTTGGCCTAAACAGTGGCGTGGCCTGTGACTGTGGGTAGAATTCAGCTGCTTCCTGGGAAGTGTCAAGTTCGGCCTAAGCTTCCAGAATGCTGAATCCGCTAGGGTGGCTGCTCTGTTGTGTGGCAGCAGCAGAGCGTTCTCAGGGGGCTTGAGGGTGAGCAGTGGAATGTTGACCTGCACAGACCTGGGTCTGGGGGTGGGAGGCTGGCAGCGAGGAGGCAGTTGAGTCCTTGTAGATGCTGCACCCCCACAAGGGCTGGGCTTGGACTGCCATTTTTGTTCTAATGAGGAAGGGAGGGTGGAACTGCCAGGGAAATGGGACTAGGAAGAGAGGACCAACGAGAGGCTGGAGTCGGGGCTGGGTTTCTGTGCTTGAGCTGAGGGCCATGAGCATGCCTCTCAGTGGGGTGAGAGTGAGCACAGCTAATGGGGGGAGCTTTAGTATATTAGGGAGCCAGACATCCAGCATATGAAATGAAGCCTGATAGGGGGCAGTCGTGGCAGATTCAGGGAAGAGGCTGCTGGCAGATGCCATGTGTTAGGGGGACTGAGGGCCTGGGAGAGGGTAGAGAGAAATAGGGGACCCAAGGTGAGACTTAGGCTGTGAACTTGAGCTTTTTTAACATCTCTCTCCTGAGTCTCTTTCTTTTTGGTTGCTTTATCAAATGACAGGAATATCGTGAGCATTAAGTGATGATATGGGTTTTTTGTTTTTGTTTTTTTGTACTGGGGATTGAACCCAGGGGCACTCCACCACTGAGCCACATCCCCAGCCCTATTTTGTATTTTATTTAGAGACAGGGTCTCACTGAGTTCCTTAGGGCCTGGCTAAGTTGCTGAGGCTGGCTTTGAACTTGTGATTCTCCTGCCTCAGCCTCCCAAGTGCTGGGATTATAGGCGTGCGCCGCTGTGCCCAGCATGATATGTGTTCTTGATAAGTACTTATTAGATAATAGTGATTAATATGATAGAAAAACAAATGTCCATTGAAAACAGTCTACCTGTCCTGTCTTATAATGGTGTCACTCAGTTATTCATCAAGCAGTTTGGGAGCACATAATGAGTGGCAGGTGCTGTGCCATGTGTTGGAGGTGCCATAGGGAACAGGACCAATTTGTTCCCGTTGAGTGGAACTTGAGGTCCTGGGCACAGACTCCCCTCTGCCTGCCCTCTGTCAGGTTGCCCCTGGCACTGAAAAGGAGAGGCTGGATGGGCAAGGGGTTGTCCAGCCTGGTACCTACCACCCTTTTCCTTCTCCCCAGGTTGAACCGGCCTTTGACCCTCTCAGAGAAGATTGTATATGGACACCTGGATGACCCAGCCAACCAGGAGATTGAGCGGGGCAAGACATACCTGCGGTTACGGCCTGACCGCGTGGCTATGCAAGATGCCACGGCCCAGATGGCCATGCTGCAGTTCATCAGCAGTGGGCTGCCCAAGGTGGCCGTGCCATCCACCATCCACTGTGACCATCTAATTGAGGCCCAGCTTGGGGGTGAGAAAGACCTGCGCAGGGCCAAGGTGAGCCCAAAGTAGCAGGAGGGCAGGTGGGGCTTGTAACATGGGGTGAGAGGTAGAGTCCTCATCCTGGGGCCAGTGGGGGCACTGCATCCAAGTTCTCTGTTGTTTTTTCCACAATATTGGGGATCTACCTCTGAGCCCCTTTTTAACATTTTTTATTATTTATTAGCTTTACTACTGAGCTACATTCTCAGTCCTTTTTATTTTTTGAGACAAGCTCTCATTAGGTTGCTGAGGGTCTTACTATGTTGCTAAGACTGGTCTTGAACTTGCAATCCTCCTGTCTTATCCTCTCAAGTGGCTGGAATGATAGGCGTGCACCACCATGCCCAGCATTTTTTTTTTTTTTTTTTTTTTTTTTGTGGAACCAGGGATTGCACTCAGGGACACTCGGCCACTGAGCCACATCCCCAGCCCTATTTTGTATTTTATTTAGAGACAGGGTCTCACTGAGTTGCTTAGGGCCTCGCTAAGTTGCTGAGGCTGGCTTTGAACTCGAGACCCTCCTGACTCAGCCTCCCAAGTTGCTTGGATTACAGGCGTGCGCCACCACGCCCGGTTAGCATTTTGTTTTGTTTTGTTTTCTGAGACAAGGCTAAGTTGCACAAGCAGGACTTGCTTTTCCTATCCTCCTGCCTCTACCTCCCAAGTAGTGGGGTCATAGGCGCACGCTACCGTGCCTTACTAACCACCTCCAAGTTCTAATGAACTCTTTGGTTTAGTCTGGTTTCTCTTTTCTCTTTATATTCTAGTCCGGGAGAGAGAACCCAGGGCCTCGGGCGTAGTTGACAAGCATGATACCACTTACAACCCCTAGCACTAGGGTTTAGTCTGTTTTTAAACTTCTTTTTTTTTTTTTTTTTTTTAGCCATTTCCTAATACTAGAAATGCCATTTGGTCATTGTGAAGATGTTAGAAACTACAGAGAAAGCCTAGGGAAAAGGAAAATCATCTTGACCTTACCACACTAGTGGCCCTTTTGCTGTTGGATTAGGAAAGTGCTGCCGACTTCTCGATGGTGCATACTGGTGTGTGGGGCTTGGAGCGGGCAGTCACATTCCCTTTGTGCTCAAGCAGTGAGGGGCTCGTCTTGTCCACATCAATCACATGTGTGCTTTCTGCCCCCTCCTCTAGCTCTCTGAGGACCTGTCAGGGAGGTAGGCAGTGGTCACTCTTTGTAATGGCACCACACAGTTGGGTCCTGTAACCGCATGAGGGTGTGCTTAGACTAAACCTCATCCCGACTCCCGCTCCAGTGCCGTCTCATACAGATTAACCTCCTTGGGGACAAAAGTGGCTGTGTGCCAAGCTGAAGAGATTTCTCCCTAAACTCCCCACCTTGTGAAACCTACCCCTGCCCTTCTCTGAGGAACCTCTGGTACCTGTGGTGGTACTCCTGCTGGCCCTGGGCTAGCTTTGGGCCTTCCCATTCTCTGCTCCCTGTAGTGGGAGTGCAGCCCCTCAGGGAGGCCACTGGCAGGAGCTGAATGCTGGCAGGGCTCCAGCCCCCTAGCATAGAGTGGGGCATGTGATTGAAAGTGCTCTGGCTTCCAGGGTCTGCGTAGCTCAGAGCCTCTCAGACCCATGGGAAACACTTGGGGCATCCTTCCCATCTGAGCCTTTCTCCTCACCCTTGTCCACCCTTTGTGTACTGGTTCCACAGTGCCTCTTCCCACTCAACAGAGGAGGTGGTCAAATTCCATGACTCTTTGCAGGATAGGAGCTGCTCAAGACCAGGGGCCTGGGACCTCTTCAGCCCTGGGGACAACTATCCACAGCAGGGCCTTAGTCTGTGGGGATGCTCCTCCCCTTGCTTTATCAGTTCAAAAACTACCTGCTGGAGATAAGACTCCCAGAGTGATTGGGTGTCAGAGCTCATTTCCTTGTTTATTCAACAAATGTTAATTAAGCAGTCATTATATGTCAGATGCTATGCTAGGTGTTGGGGTTCAGTGTGAACATGATAGACAAGGCCCAGCCTTCGTGATCTTGAGTCAGTAGGGACAAGGGTGCTGAACAATCACAGAAATCGTAATTGCATATTTGGATATGTGTTAGGAAGGGAAAAGGCAGGGCTCTGAGAGCATTAAAAAGAAACCCCGTTTGCTGGGTGTGATTGTGCATGCCTATAATCCCAGTAGCTCGGGTGGCTGAGGCAGGTGGGTCTCAGGTTTGAAGCTAGTTTCAGTAACTTAGTGAGGCTCAAAGCAACTTAGTGAGAGAGACCCTGTTTCAAAAAATTAATAGCTAGGGATGTGGCTCAGTGGTTAAATGCCCCTGGGTTCAACCCCCAGTACCAGCTAGGTGCTCTCAGATGGGGTCTCCAGCCCTCCTCCTCAGAAGGGGCAGCTTTATTTTAAGTTAGGATGTTGCTCTCAGGCTCTGTGCTTGGATGGTCCTGTTTTCAAGCCCTGGCTCCTGTTTAACTCTATGGTCTTCTGCAAGTTACTTTACCTGTAAAGCAGACTTGATGAGAGTCTCTTCCTCCTTCCCAGGGGGTTAGTGAGGATGTTCAGCATATGCCATTTCTGTAGGAGGCATTCAGTAAATGTCAGCTGGGATCACAGATGAGGCCTCCGAGACTTACATGATGGAGCAACATCCATATGAGCCACGGTGGGGCTGGGAGGTCCTGCGATCCCAACACCTCCCTGTGATAACCTCTCTGCACCTTCAGTGCCCTGTCCTGTGTACTGTGCTTCTTCACTGTTGGCCTTGACTGGGGACTTGAGTGCTAGAGAGACCTGTGGCAATTATTTAGTCAGTTCCTTTTACAAATGAGGAAACTGCGACCCAGGGCAGGCAGGGACTTACTCCAGACCCACAACCCTGGTCAGGTGTCATCGAATGAAGCTGTCTCTACTTCCTTGCCTTTTCCCTGGGCCTGCTGGCTAAGACTATGGACCAATAGCCAAGCCCTTCTGGGATTATTTTTAGAAGGTCTCCAAGAGAGGGCCTGTCTTCACAGTGCCAGCTTTTCAGTGCCATGGGGAGGGGTAGAGTGAGGAGAGCATGGCAGAGGTCACCCCAGATGCAAACTGTGTTACTAACGCTGTGGTTATTGATTTGTCTTAATAGGACATAAACCAGGAAGTGTATAATTTCCTAGCAACTGCCGGTGCCAAGTATGGTGTGGGCTTTTGGAGGCCTGGATCTGGAATCATTCACCAGGTAAAGCAGTGCCCAGCTTGTCTCTGCAAGGGGTCCAAGCCCAGGTAGCACAGAAGTAACCAGAGAACACCTTCCTGGCCTGCGAGGGAGCAGGAAGATGTCTCAGTCAGCTCTCAGGCTCTTCCTCCTATTTGTAAATTAATTTTCATGTCAACTCACACATTCTCCATGTGAAATAGTCCCTTTTAACCTCCCAGATAACACACATATACACACACAGACACACCCATACACACATACGCACACATTTTTTTTGTATTGGGGATTGAACTCAGGTACTCAACCACTGAGCCACATCCCCAACCCTGTTTTGTATTTTATTTAAAGACAGGGTCTCACTGGGTTGCTTAGCATCTTGCTGTTACTGAGTCTGGCTTTGAACTCGAGATCCTCCTACCTCAGCCTCCCAAGCTGCTGGGATCACAGGTGTGGGCCACTGTGCTCAGCTTCACTTGTATTTTTTGGTGGTGGTACTGCCAGACTAGGGATTGAACTCCTGGCCTTGAGCATATTAGGCAAGTGTTCTCCCATTGCCGAGCTACATCCCCACCCCAATAACCCACATTTTAAAGCTTGACCTATTTCTTTCTACACGTTCTTCTATGCCTATACTCAAGCATCTATATTCCTATATTCTATGACATAGAAGGTCACATTATGACTATTTTTTGCAGTGCTGGTGATCAAACCTAGGGTCTACTATTGAGCAACATCCCCAGCTCCCTACCATTATGTCATTTTCTTTGTTGTTTTCCCACAGGTGTTCAGCTTAGTGCTTTAAAGATACTAACTCATTCAGTCCTCACCCTGACCCTATGAAGTAGGAAGCATTACTGTCCACACCTTGCAGATGAGGAAAGTCAGGCAGAGAGGTTAATGCACTTGCCCAGAGAAACCTTTCTGGCCAATGATTGGTGGTCTGACTCACAGCACAGGCTCAGCACCACCGTGCTGCTCTGCTGCCTCTGTTACCCAGGAGCCCTTCCCACCCCTGCAGAGAGCACTCTGATCCCATTTGGCCCCTTCATGGGATTCTGTACAACAGAAGTACCATAGGCCATGGACCATCTAGGCAATGGGCTCTTCTGCGTATGTGTGTGTTTCCTGGCTTCACTTTTTTCAGCTATTGGCCTACCATGTGCATGTGTCCATGTATTATCATCCCATATATATGGAACCTGCCCTGCCCCTTTCTAAGGTGACCCTTCCCTACCTCCGTCCCAGGCCCCTTTGCCTTCCTCCTTCAAGAAGAGCTGAGTTAGGCTGTTATCTGACCTCATCTGGACTGCTGACTCTGCTGTACTCTGCTCACTGCTCCGCACTTCAGACCTTCGCCCTTGGTCGGACAGAGCTATGAGATGACAGGTCACACCAGCCTTCAGGGGCCAGAGCTTCTCTGCAGCAGGGCAGGGAGGCAGATGGACCCAGCCTTGGCCTTTTGTTATGAAGGACACCCCAATCCAGATATCCCTCACTTCACCTCTACAAAGAGCCAGGCCTTATTAGCAGCTTCTATTCCAAACTTTGGGGCTGTCGGTGACAGTTGTACACCCCTGCCCTTAGCTTCCTGTTCACCTTTCAGCCTGATGCATTTGTTCCTTGATAAAGAATGTTCCAAAAGTTCATATAGCTGGGTGTGGTGGCACATGCCTGTAATCTCAGTGATCTGGGAGACTGAGGCAGGAGGATCACAAGTTCAAGGCCAGCCTCAGCAATTTAGCAAGGCCCTAAGGAACTTAGTGAGATCCTATCACAAAATACACAAAAAGGACTGGAATGTGGCTCAATAGTAAAGTCCTCCTGGATTCAATTCCCAGTACAAAAAAAAAAAAAATGTGTTCATCCAAAGCAAGCCCAACCCTTCCCCTCCCTTTCAAATGCCCTGTCCTCTGCTGGCCCAGCAGACCGTTCTCCTCCACATGTTAGATTTCTGACTTCCTGTTTGACTCCTTGGCTCTGTCCGTGCCCTGAATCAGGGCTCCTGTGTGATTTTCTGTGGGCTCCTTTGCATTATGTTCCTAGCTGTGGGAATAGGGACTGTGGCTTATTTATTCCTCTGTAGCTCTGGGAGTGGGGACAGGTGGGTGCACAATTGATCCTCAGTGTGTGTGTTATACGATGCTGAGGTTGGGGAGGCACCTCTAAACTTCTTTCCAGTTGAACAGTGGAGAAACTTACGGCCTTTGTAGTCCCACTGGGTCTCCAGTTCTTTCTTAGGTGCCCTGTGGGGGCTGGAGCTAGTTCATAACAGAATTGTCCACCCACATGGGCACACTGCCCACCTCAGACAGTCTACCACATGAAACTGAGAGTATCATTGCATCTTTTCAGCTGTCACATTTGTACCAGGCCCATCACAGGACTCATAAGCGAGTTTATCAGGTTCTTGCCACATCCAAAGGTTAAGATGGTGTGGGTATTTTTATTACTATATTACAAATTAGGAAATGGAGACACAGGGAGGCCTCTATAGGCATAAGCTACACAGCAGGAACTGCTTGTGTCCCAATGCTGGCTCTTCCTGGCCACACCGCAGATGTACTAAATGGGGCCAGCCCCACAGGTTCCACCCTAGAAGAGCAGCTGGGCATAGACAGGTGGCCTGGTGGTGTCATTGGAGGAAATTTTGCAAATCTTCTCGGTCCTACCTCCATTCTCTACTGAGGTATTCTAAGCTTAAGATCTTAAATTCTTTTGCAGATCATTCTGGAAAACTATGCATATCCAGGGGTTCTTCTGATTGGCACTGACTCCCACACCCCCAATGGTGGTGGCCTGGGGGGCATCTGCATTGGAGTTGGGGGTGCTGATGCAGTGGACGTCATGGCTGGGATCCCCTGGGAGCTGAAGTGTCCCAAGGTGAGGTTGGTGGGCATAAATGGGGGACCGTTGACTCAGAAGGACTGAGGGAGTAGGTCAGGCTTGAGTCTCATTGGGACGGAGACAGGGATGAATGAGCCGAGTGTTAGCACCAGCAGCAGGATTCATTGACCTCCTGGTTGGCATGCGGCACCTGGGATTGGTAATTGCTATCTCACCCACCTCGTCTTCAGGTGATTGGTGTGAAACTGACAGGCTCCCTCTCTGGTTGGACCTCACCCAAAGATGTGATCCTGAAAGTGGCAGGCATCCTTACCGTGAAAGGTGGAACGGGTGCCATTGTGGAATACCACGGGCCTGGTGTGGACTCCATCTCCTGTACTGGTGAGGAGAGTGGCCACATCTTGTGGCCCTCATCCTGCATTGGGCTGGGTAGGGCCTGCCATTGAACAGCAGTAGTGCATATCCTTCCAGAACATCTGTCCAGGCAGTGTGCGGGGGAGGTAGACAGGAAGTGGAGGAGAGGTCGGCCTCCCTTCTTTTTTTTTTTTTTTTGGCGGTGCTGGGGATTGAACCCAGGGCCTTGTGCTTGTGAGACAGGCAAGCCTCCCTTCTTGTAGCCTCTCTTTTTCTGCCTTGGCTTTAACCCTGGGCCTCCAGGGATGAGTGCCTACTGCCACTAGGTGGCCCTGAGAGTGAGGAGGAAATGAAGCAGCTTCCTGGTATAAAGAGGTGCCTGCACCCAGCAGCTCAAACAGGCCCTGTTTCTCCACAGGCATGGCAACAATCTGCAACATGGGCGCAGAAATTGGGGCTACCACTTCAGTGTTCCCTTACAACCACAGAATGAAGAAATACCTGAGCAAGACGGGCCGGGAAGGTGACTTGGCAAAGGCAGAGTGGTGTGGGCAGGACAGTTGTACTGCATGCTCCTCTCTAGGAAACTGCTGTGTCTTCCCTTTAGGGTAGGGGGTCCTTAACCTGGTGCCTCCATTCTGACTTCAGAGGCTCTGAGAAGCCCTTGCAGGTGTATGACAAGCTCCGTGTGTATTACTGCTCCTGAGTGAGGTGTCTGGCACTCTTCAGATTTAGTTTCACCTGAAAGGGTGATTACAGATGTCTTTATTGGTCTGGTCCCTGGTGCCCCCTTTAGGCAGCTCCAGAAATGACATGCTCTCCTTTGTGTGATTGCTGCCGTAGCAGGGGTAGGAGGGAAAATGTTTGGAACAAGAACCTGCTTTCCTGTCTCCCCCAACAACTTCCCTGAGTTTCTAGCTTGGTTTCTCTGAAGTCCAGATGAAGAAATAAGGCGCTGGAGCCTGGAAAGGGAGGCTCCCTCTCCATGGGGAGAGGTCAGCCCCCAGAGTCCTGCTTACAGGGCCTTTCCTCCCTTTTTCATTGCGTGACTTCTCCAGAACTGTGCTCTCCATCTCCGGGAAACCTTCCCTCACTTGAAACCTAGTTGGTGCTTCTCCATTCCTCTGTCTCCACATCTTCTGTCATACTGTCAGTTTGCTCCTTGAGGGTGGGGACAGTGCCCTGTGCTGTGTGTGTTGCTCCTTTGTTGGTTCAGTCAGTGCCTGTGGTCTGGTGTTGGGCAGGTGCCAGGTCACTGGCTCAGATGGGTAGATGGAATCTCAAGACCATGCTCTGCTTCACACGCTTCACTTCCCTCCCTTGCTCATTCCAGACATTGCCAATCTAGCCGAGGAATTCAAGGATCATTTGGTACCTGATCCTGGCTGCCAGTATGACCAACTCATTGAAATTAACCTCAACGAGGTAAGGAAGGAAACTGGGTTTGGGGCACTTCTGAGGGTGGGGCAAGTCCACCTCTACTGCTCATGGCCAGCCCTTGCCACCTGACTGCTACCTGAACCAGGTGGAAATGAAGGGGAAGGAAGAGGGGTGGCTGTGGCCAGGCAGAAACCAGAAACTGGTGTTGGTTTTGTGTCCTTCCAGCTTTAGTAGAAGCTGAGATTTCACCCTGAAGGGTTTGCTTTGATACATGAGTTTACAGGACCAGGCCCCAGCAGGGTTTGCTACCCTGAGACCAGAGCAGACATTCAGAGAGCCAGAGGAAAGGCAGGCTGGAGCAACAGAAGCCAGTCTGCATGAGTTTGAATGCTGGCCCTGCCACTGAGGCTCTGTGACCTTGGGCAGGTTGCTTAATCTCTGTGTGCCTCACTAAATGTGTGAGATCCAAAGCAAATGTGAGTTAAGTGGGTTCGTCCTTATAATTAACAGTCATTCTTATTTACTGAAAGTTTACTGTGTGCCAGGCAGTTTACTGTGCACATCACCCTGTGTGTGTGTGTGTGTGTGTGTGTGTGTGTGTGTGTGTGTGGTCTGAGGATCCAACCCAGGGCCAACGCATGCTAGGTAAGCATTCTACCCCAAGCCACTGAGCTGCCATCTTCAGCCTCTCATATTGATTAGTGTTATCACATGGAAAGCTCTGCCCTTAAGTCCTTGTTTGTCAGATGATTCCAAAAACACACACAACCAGGTGCTATGGTGCATGCATACCTGTAATCCCAGCTGCAGGAGGCTGAGGCAGGAAGGTGGCAAGTTCAAGGCCAATCTTGGCAGTTCAGTGAGACCCTGTCTCAAAATTTAAAAGCAAGAGAGAAAAAAGGACTGGGCTGTAGCTCAGTGGTAGAGCACTTGCCTAGCTTATGTAAGGCCCTAGGTTCAACCCCCAGCACCACACCAAACGCAGTGTACTTGGGGGAGGTGATGGGCTTACTAGACAGGAAGGCTTCCTTCATTCCATGCCTCTGCTATTCCTAGCTATGTGACCTTGGGTGAGGCTCCTTACTTCTGAGCTTTGGCTCCTGTGTGTGCAGAGTGGAGACACGAGCAGCCTGGTGGGGCTGGAGTTTCCCGGGAGCTGATGGGTGTTCAGCTCTGTGTCCACATATTTCCCATGACTTGGTTCCCTCCTCAGGGATCTGGAAAGGCTGTGAACTGAGGTTGTCCTCACTCCAAGGTGTATTCCTACTTTTCTATTTTGGTTCCTTATGTCCTCATCTTTTAGCTGAAGCCGCACATCAATGGACCCTTCACCCCTGACTTGGCTCACCCTGTGGCAGAAGTTGGTACTGTGGCAGAGAAGGAAGGATGGCCTCTGGACATCCGAGTGGGTGAGCACCTTCCACCTGGTTGGGTTAGCAGGTCTCTGGGCTAGCTGCCCTGCCCAGGCAAGCCCTGGTGCTTCCAAAAGGAGGCACTTTCTACAATAGGTATATTCAAAAAATGACCTTTGCTTGATATAATAGAATATATGCTAATTATAGAGATTATTGACAAGAGGAATTTTAAAACACCTCTAAACTCAACCCCCAACCAGAAACAAGCTTTTTTTTTTTTTTTTTTTTTTTGGTGCTACTGGGAATTGAACCCAAGGTGCTCTACCATCGAGCCATATTCCCAGATTCCCCCACACCCACATTTTCTTTGAGACAAGGTCTCATTAATTTACCCAGGCTAGCCTTGAACTTTAGTCCTCTTGCCTCAGCTTCCTGAGTCCCTGGAATTACAGAGGTCCACCATTGCACCCAGCAAGAAACAAAAAACTTTCTCTGTACATATTTCACATGCATGTATTCACATGTATTTTTTTTTTTTTTTTTTAGTTGTTGATGGTCTTTTTAAATTTTATTCATATGCAGTGCTGAGAATTGATCCCAGTGCCTCACACATGCTAGGCAAGCATTCTATCACTAAGCCACAACCCCAGCCCCCTGTATTTGTTTTATAAACACAAATCTTACTTGAAGAGTCTGGACCCTGGTGCCACAAGGCCTGAGTTTGAGTCCGCCTCTGCCACTTATTAGTTGGGTACCTTGAACAAGCTGCTTCTCCCTCTGCCTGGTTCTCCATTTGTGAATCAGGAGTGTTCATCAGACTTGCCTTTAAGGTTGTTTGGAAGAGTGGCAAGTTATTATGTGAAAAGAGTTTTGTGTGGTGTCTAGCATTAGCGTTACAATAAAGCACTCACCCTGATTAGTTGAAGTAAATTTTTAATAATTAAAAAATAAATTGCCGCCGGGCATGGTGGCACACACCTGTAATCCCAGCACTTGGGAGGCTGAGGCAGGAGGATCGCGAGTTCAAAGCCAGCCTCAGCAACTTAGCGAGGCCCTAAGCAACTCAGTGAGACCCTGTCTCTAAATAAAATACAAAATAGGGCTGGGGATGTGGCTGAGTGGTGGAGTGCCCCTGGGTTCAATTCCCAGTACCAAAAAAAAGAAAAGAAAAGAAAGAAAAAAATAAATTGCCAAATTAGTAAGACTGTCTTGGTATCTGTAGACCATGCAGTATTGTTCAGTTTTTACTGGGTTTCTGAATAACTGACAAACTTTTTAAAGACATCTCTTGTTACCTGGATTATAAAGCAATAAGAACAGAAAACAAGACAGGCCCCATGGTACATACCTGTAATCCCAGCTAAAGTTTGAGACCAGTTTCAGCAACTTAGTGAGACAGTATCTCAAAATAAAAAGTGCTGGGAATATAACTCAGTGGTAGAGTGCTTGCCTAGTGTGTGCAAGGCCCTGGGTTCCATCCCAGCACTGCAAGACAAAGCAAAAAACTGGAAAATATAAAGGAAAAAAATTAGCCTCATTTATCAGCCCCTACCCAGCAATGCTTCAGTTGATGTGTTTCTGTTAGTATAAGCCTTCTGATGTATACATGCACGTGAGATTGGTGTAAAAAGAGTTAATACTCTTAACCTGTGTTCAGTGTCATGGTCAATGGCTCCAGTCTTCCCTGAAATGACTGTCATAGGAGCCTGCCTTTTACTGCTGGATACTTAGGTTGTTTCCTACTTACCTCTGTTAAAAACAGTGTCTGGCCAGCCCAGTTGGTGAACCATTGGACCAGGTCTGTATAGTTTAAGGCTGGGTAGAGATCTCTGCTCACTTGTGTCCTCCTGACCCTTGACCCTACCATCCACAATGCACCAGGTCTGATCGGTAGCTGCACCAATTCAAGCTATGAGGACATGGGGCGCTCAGCAGCTGTGGCCAAGCAGGCATTGGCCCACGGACTCAAGTGCAAGTCCCAGTTCACCATCACTCCAGGCTCTGAGCAGATCCGCGCCACCATTGAACGGGATGGCTATGTGAGTGCCCATCTACCCCTGCCCCTGGTCCCCTACCCCAGTGCAGAGTGGAACAAGCTACAGCATGTCGGGCCAGTGCTGCTGTAAGTCCCAGTAGGTGCCCTAGGGTTCCAGTATAATTCTTCATCCTGCAAGACACTCACCTGCCCTTTCCCATCAGCCAATTGCCTGTTCCTGACAGTTCCGTCTTCTCTCTCCCCAGGCACAGATCCTGAGGGATGTGGGTGGCATCGTCCTGGCCAATGCATGTGGCCCTTGCATTGGCCAGTGGGACAGGTAAGGGGCACAACTTTGATAGGATAGCACCTTGTGTACTGGGGTATGCATCCCCACAAGTTGAGGGAAGACATTACTGGGGTGGAGAGAAGAGACTCAAGCCAAAGGCCTCTGGTTCAAGAGGCTGCTGCACATTAGAAGACAGCCAGGCATGGGGATGCAGAGCCTGCGGAGGCACCAAGTAACTGCATGGCTGAAACCTGGGCTGGCAGGAAGAGGCCAGCAAGGCCACATTCTCATGGACACAGCCAGGGACTCAGGGCTATGAGAGGAGGCAGCTGTCCTGGTCAGGAGAATCAGGCCAGCATCTGGGCTCTGCCTGTCTTCTGTGTCATCTCAGACAAGGCCTAGTGATCCATATTGCCTCCTGGGTCATGAGCAAGGCATGTGCCATAGGAACCCAGCCCACCAACCTCAAGGCAGGACAGATGACACATATATCCCTAACCCTATTCCTTTTGACCTGGCAGGAAGGACATCAAGAAAGGAGAGAAGAACACAATTGTCACCTCCTACAACAGGAACTTCACCGGCCGTAATGATGCAAACCCTGAGACCCATGCTTTTGTCACGTCCCCAGAGGTAGGATTACCTGGCCAGGCTCTAACTTGGTGGTCAGTGAGAAAGTGGGGTCTTGTTGAGAGCCCCTCCACAGGGCTACTGAGGAGGGTAGCATTGTAGGGCAAGGGATTTCTGAATGGGACCAAGGACCATGGCCTCCTGAGCCCTCAAGCATTGTGCTTCCTGGGCACTTCCAGCCTGAATCTCCCTCGAGTCACAGGATGATGAGATGTTTAACACAGGAAGTGTTTATGAGCACTAAATATGAAATCTCACTAGCTGGGACAAACCCCAACCCTTTCTCTGGTTAAACTAGCTATACAAGCTTGGTCAAGTCACTTACTCCCGAGCCCCAGAATTTGTATCAGGGTTACATGAGAACACGTGTGGAGTTCTGGTTTGCAGTTTTTCTTTTTTTGAGACGGGGTCTTCTGTTTTGCTTACTGTGTTGTCCAGTCTGCCCTTGAGTTGCTGGGCTCAAGTGATCCTTCTGCCTCAGCCTCCCAAGTAGCTGGGACTAAAGGTGCAAACCACTGCACCAGCTCTAATTTCTGGACAAATTTCCAATTTTCCCAATAAAAGTTAGGCCTTCCTGGCCGGGCGTGGTGGCGCACGCCTGTAATCCAAGCGACTCGGGAGGCTGAGTCAGGAGGATCGCGAGTTCAAAGCCAGCCTCAGCAACTTAGCGAGGCCCTAAGCAACTCAGTGAGACCGTCTCTAAAGAAAATACAAAATAGGGCTGGGGATGTGGCTCAGTGGCCGAGTGTGGAACCAATTCCTGGTTCCACAAAAAAAAAAAAAGTTAGGCCTTCCTGTTATGGTGGGCACTGAGTAAGCTGAAGTGCCCCAGGCAGTTGGGGGGTTTCCTGCCTAGGCCTTCACTGGCACAAGGTCATTGTCTTTTTGCATGAATGTTCTAGAACGTTTGTGCTTCTTTGCAAGGGAAGGTGCAGCTCTTCCACTTTCTATGTGCTCCCCACCTAAGAGCATTTTCATCACTGCAGAATTTCTGTGCTGGGGCTTTTCCTTGTCTGTCCAGGAAACCCACGGGGGACAGGAGAATGCCACAGTAGTGCTGGCCTGGGCTGTGGGAGGATGCTGAGCTCAGGCCTCAGCAAGTGGTGAGGCCAGGTGGCCCTTGGATTCCCGAGTCCTCTGCAGCACAGTGGCCTGAGATCCTCAAGACAGTCCTGCAGCTCTGGCCTCTGAGCGAAGGGGCCTGGGATGAGCACGGGCATTTCCTGGTTTTCGTTCTCAGTTTGGTCGAGGCTTCAGCTGGGATGGGAAGGGTAAGTGTAATGGTTATGCTAATCAGCAAACTGGCCTGTTCCATTTCAGATTGTCACAGCTTTGGCCATTGCAGGAACCCTCAAGTTCAACCCAGAAACTGACTTCCTGACAGGCAAGGATGGCAAGAAGTTCAAGCTAGAGGCTCCAGATGCAGACGAGCTGCCCCGAGCGGTGAGCAGGCGCTGTCACTTTTGTTAGCCTCTGAGGATCTGCTTTGCCCGGGGTGTCTCAAGCCACTGCCGGTTGCTATGCCAAGACACTTTTAACTTCCCGGCATCTGGCCCATCTTGGGCAGGCAGGGGTTATAATGTTAGTGAAAATGAAGCAGCTACATTCCCTGGGAGGAAGTGACTTGGGGCACAGGAAAGCCTGCCTGTTACAAGAGCCATCTCTATGGGGAGTGAAGATTTAGTACCCAACATTCTCTGTCCCCTGCTACAGGAGTTTGACCCAGGACAGGACACCTACCAACATCCCCCCAAGGATAGCAGTGGGCAGCGGGTAGACGTGAGTCCTACCAGCCAGCGCCTGCAGCTCCTGGAGCCTTTTGACAAGTGGGATGGCAAAGACCTAGAGGACCTGCAGATCCTTATCAAGGTCAGCAACAAGAGGATGGGGCAGAACTGCTGGGGCCCCCAGTTCCCTGAGCACCAGAAAAGGTTAGGTACCTATTGGGAGCAAGGGTGGGTGGTCAAGATGAAGGTGGGACAGGAAGGGAGGTCACTGCAGAGGAGGGAGGGCATTGCAGCCTGGGCTTCCCCTTCTCCATGGCCCCAAGCTGAGTAGAGCTGCATTTGACTAGCTGCTGTCCAGGGTGCTCTGTTACTGGACATGTGTGACTGTACAGTGGGTTTCCACATCTCTGCCTCCACTGAACAGGCTCCTGAAGCTGTGGGTTCCTCCTAACCCAGTTGAGCACTAGTAGGTATGGCCTGTGTTTGGGAGCTGAACTGAGCCTTTATGTGTGGCCAGGGACCTCAAACCCATGTCTGACATTAATTCATGTGTTTACTAAGGGGTCTTGCACCCCTGTGGACACAGCCATTATTAAGCCCATGTGATCTGAGACTGATCAGCCATCAGCCAGGATCCAGTGTCCCAGGCTCCTCTGTGTCTAACATGAGGTCTGTCTGTTTAATCTTCCACCCTGGACAATTCTTAGTTGAAGGCCTAGGCCTGGAGTGGAAGTGGGCAGATATACCTATCCTCCCTGTAAGTGGCCTGACCCCATGAAGGAATATCCTGTCATGGGGACTAAGAAGTTATTGAGGGGGGCATTGCTTGTCTTGCCTAAGCCTGGCAGCACCAGGACTGCAGACCATGTATCCAGAAACTGATATGCTTCCCTGGTCACTCTTGGGTCCTGGGCACTTGGACCTGCCTGCTGCCTGCCTCTGGAGGGCTTCTCCTTTCCTTTACCATTCACTGGCCCCATGCTGACCTCTGTCCCCTCTGCTTACACACCCAAGGTCAAAGGGAAGTGTACCACTGACCACATCTCAGCTGCAGGCCCCTGGCTCAAGTTCCGTGGGCACCTGGACAACATCTCTAACAACTTGCTCATTGGTGCCATCAACATTGAAAATGGCAAAGCCAACTCCGTGCGCAACGCCGTCACCCAGGAGTTTGGCCCTGTCCCTGACACTGCCCGCTACTACAAGGTACAGCAGAGTCAATGAGGGCAGTGCTGGTGACCACTGTTCCTGAGGACCTGCAGGGCAGGCACAGAGAAGGCCCGGGGAACAGGGAGGGGGCAACCACACTCCCAGAGGGAATTGTCACCTGGAAGGAAGGAAAGCCTTCAGCCTCTCCCCCGTGGCAGGGAAGGAACGTGGCTCAGCTCAGGTGGGCTGAGCTGGGTACACACACCCAGGAGGCCCTGCCCTGCCCAGGAGCCCTTAGTGAGAGGAGCACTGTTGGCAGATGTTTGACTCAGTGTGGAGAAAATCTTGGAGGAAAAAGGAGTTGCCTTGGGAAGTCAGGAGACTGAGGCTCAGAAGAAAGGAACCTACAAGGCCTTACAGGAAATGGGCAGTGAGGGTCCATGGCCAGGCTGGCCTGGCCAGCCCAGAAGCCAAGGTGCAAGGAGTTTGGGGACAAGGCTAGAGGAACCAAGGGGCTACCATGGCTAGAGGCAGAGCCAGAGTCCAACACTTTCAACTCTCTGTTTTGAGAAATGAACAGAACCAAGGTTGATCCCAAGTCCTGGCCCACCAGGATCTCCAGGCAGCCCTTGGTGGCTGAGTGGGGCAGAGTGGGTGCTTGCTCTACCCCCAGAGCCCACACCAAGAGCCTTGTCTCCCGCCCCAACTCTGGCCTCCCTTTGTTCTGCCGCTGCACTGAGCCCATGTTTGCGACTCCTGTGCCCACCGTAGCCAGGCAGGCAGGGCTCATGACCACCTGCTTCTTTCCCCTCAGGGCCTAGTTGGGCCCAGTTCACCCTGTCTTCAGCTGCTCTTCAGAGCAGAAGGGCACTCCCAGCCCCTTCTCCCAGGGCCTCAGTACACCCAGGGGCTGGTGGGAGGTGCACGCCTTCCTCTACCTCACAAGCCCCTTGCCTGGCAGAAACATGGCATCAGGTGGGTGGTGGTTGGAGATGAGAACTACGGTGAGGGCTCCAGTCGGGAGCATGCAGCGCTGGAGCCGCGCCACCTTGGGGGCCGGGCCATCATCACCAAGAGCTTCGCCAGGATCCACGGTGAGGGGGAACCCACACCCAGCCATACCTGCTGCCCTTCAACTCACAGCCCAAGGTCACCCACCCTTCAGTGGCCTACTTGGGCCTGGAGCCAAGTGCCTACCCCCCAGGCTGTGTCCATGGCTGCGGTGGAGCCAGCCATCAGCCCCTTCTCAGGTTTACATTGCCCAAATCCAATGTCCACAGCTTCACCCCAGCCCTAGTCTTGCTTCCAAACCTAAAGACCTGAGCAGTTGAAACCCAGGACACATGATCAGAGTCTGTTCAGGTGCCCCCAGTGAAAGGGAGCATGTCACTGGGACCTGAGTAGACCTGAGCCCTGCAGTCATTGTGTTTGTTCCCAGAAGCAGGACCAGAGGTGTCTGCCAGGGTCCCAGCCAGATTTAGAAAAGGATATTCCTTGGGCTGGTGAGGGTCCCTGCTGGGGAAGAGGGAGGCAAGGCTGGGGGCCAAGCAGACACCACCCTGTTAACTGAGTGCCTTTGCCTTCCAGAAACCAACCTGAAGAAGCAGGGCCTGCTGCCCCTCACCTTTGCTGACCCTGCTGACTACAACAAGATACACCCTGTAGACAAGCTGACCATCCAGGGCTTGAAGGACTTTGCCCCGGGCAAGGTCAGGGGGCAGGGAAGGAGAGCAGACCTGCCAGGGCCCTCCTGGGTGGGAGGGTGGGGGCATCCACCTTCTTTCCCCTCCTGCTGCACCTGCAGCTCCTCCAGTGAGCTAGAAGGGCTGACCCTTAAGTCCTCTAGGCAAATCCCAGACTGGAGAAGTGCCTTTCCAGAGCTGAAGGTAGAGCCAGCCTAGGGCCTCCCCATGTGATCCACTGGGCCCCAGGAGCCCCCTGGGGGTGTCATCAAGGCCCAGATCTGCCTAGGATTTAGTGTGCCTGCTGGCCTCCAAGGCCCTTGGGCCCAAAGCAGCTACCCAAGGCTGGCCTCTACCTTGGCCTTCCCATTCCTGCCCCTCCTGCAGAATGGCCATGCTCTAGGAACACCTACTGCTCTCCACCCACACCTGCCTCCCCCATTGCAGCCCCTGAAATGCATCATCAAGCACCCCAACGGGACCCAGGAGACCATCCTCCTGAACCACACCTTCAACGAGACGCAGATTGAGTGGTTCCGTGCAGGCAGCGCTCTGAACAGGATGAAGGAGCTCCAGCAGTAAGGAAGGGCCCTGCTCCGCCCTGCCCCCACCCTGGCCGGTGTCATTCACAAGTGCAGTTCCGCGACCATCATCAGGGCCACTCTGGTCCATCCAATCATGGCTTCCTACTCCTGGATGGTGTGACCAGACATGCTTCCTGCTCTTTCCCGCCTCAGCCCACTCCGTGACCCGTGGTGAGGGCTTCTTAAAATCATTTTCCAGCCCCTGCCTTCCCACTTTTAGTTTGGTTCAAATCTTGAGCAGCACCACATAACTGTATTTATTTTTTATGACAACACTCCCCCCTAAAGAAATTTTTATTCTGCCTCCTCATTTGATTGGTGGCTGAAGGATTTTAGAGAACATTTTTTTCTTGCAAGAGAAATAAGAATCAAAATTCATTGACTGCTCCTGCGTGACTGGTGGTCTCTGCTTTCTGTACCAGTTCCTGGGTTCAGGGAGGGCCTTTTCCAGCCTATGTCAGTGGACACCCCACAGTCACACACATCTGGACCCCAGTTGCTGCTGTGAAGATGTGAGCTGTGGCAGAAAAGACCTCCCCGTCACCTCTTACCCTGACCCACTTGCACCAGCTAGGCAGGCATGGCCCTAGCTCCTGTGGCTTCCCTGTGGGACCCACCTTCCTCTTCCTTTGGGCACTGATGGCATGGCTAGCACGGTCTTGTTAATCACCCCGAGGGATGGGCACTGTTGGTCTTACAGATAAGGTGACAACTAGAATATACTGTGTACTGTTCTGGCCCCTTTAGCATGAGGACTTGGTGAAAAATAGGGTCCCCTGAGGTTGCATAGACTGACACTACCCCGGACCTCCACACACTGGTGACCTGGAGTAAAGAGGCTCCATGGAGGCCCACCACCAGGACAGGACTTGTGTACAAGTGTCCTGGTGTCAGCAGCAGTAAAGGGACAGGAGGACCTGGCAGAGCCGTTCTGCCCAGTTCTGGGGCATGGCCACACTACACAGCTATAGCTGCGATCTAGTGACAGGCCCCAGGACTCCTGCTCATTGGTGGGGGATGATACAAATATACTCACTGTCCCCTCCACCTGGGGCCAGGAAAGCCCATGGCCTTCACTTCCTAAATCAGGTCCGGAACTGGTTTGGCCAATTTCAGGGGCTTCCTCCCATGTTCCAAATGCGGAGGGGGCATGTTGCTTCCAACTCAGTCAGCGGCTGGCAGCTTCAGAGCCCAAAGCAGCTACCTCAGGCTGGCCTCTCTCTCTACTAGGAGTCAAGCTCAGCTAGCCAAGGCCCAGCCTGTGGTGGCCAGAATCTCACGACCCCCCCTTCTTGCCACCTGGTGGGTAGGGGGTGGGGTGGGTGGGGGAATTCTTCTGCAAAAGGAATATGGGGTGAGGTAGGACACGTCCCAGCTTGGCAGGGTGATCAAATCATGACCTTGGCCATTGAAACAAATCCAGGGAAGATCATCAGGGTCCTTCCCTGCTGATGTTGCCATTGCTTTATTAAATGTCGCTATCACTGAAAACTGCAGGGTGGGACTGGACAGTGCTAGGGTGTGGCTCAGTGGTCAGTCTTTGCCCAGCAGCCCAGAATGTGCGAGGCCCTGTTCCATCCTCCCAGCACCGCAAAAAAGTCCCAGGAATGGCAGGACTTCAGGAGTAGCTCTGGGAAGAAGCCCAGGGACAGGCCACTGAGGGAGGGAGGGCATGATGGCAGCAGTGCTGGCCCCCACCTCTCCAGCCCTAGGCAACACAGACTCCTCAGCCACTCTCAGCTGCTATCTTCACCAGCAGAAGCACCACCTTCCCCAGGGCTGAGGTAGGGTCTACTGGATGGGCAAGGTCCCTGTTGAACCCCAGAGCTAGTTGCTGGTCCACCAGGAGAGAAGGCCCAGGCCAGGCTCACTGATGGATCCCTGCCAGAGACAGAACAGGTGTGTTTCAGCGCCATTCAGGGACTGACTGCCCTGATCAGGAGATAAAGGAGTCCCACCCTTCTCGATTCACAGCAGACCAGCATAGGCAAAGGAGAGGTGGGGCACACAACAGCCATGAGGCAGTAGGGAAATGGGGAACACCACCAACATCCATGGCTGGCACAGTAGAACACAAGGGCACAGATCCTCCCCTGCCCCTCCTCTCCTGAGTGCTGGTTTGCTGGCCCCAAGGCCTCAGTGGGATCAGGCACCGGTCCTCACCCCTGCCCTCCTAAGCCACGTGTGGTCTAGTCCTGCCAGAAAAGCTGACAGTCCATGAGGCCTGGCCAGCAAATAGCTCAGGGACCACTCTTCCCTCCTTGGCTTGTTTCTTCCCTGCAGCCCCCATGGCTTATTAAGCATGGACCCTGTCCCTCCCGCAGGCAAGGCACTAATTTCCGCCCGCCCTCTCCAACATTCATGGCAATTTTGTTATCCCACAGCCCCAGACTTAGGAAACAGGGACTCCAGGGAGAAGTGACAGGTCAAGACCACACAAGAGGGGCCTGGTCCCTAACCTGCTGGAGAGCAGGTTCTAGAGCAGAACTCAAAGGAAGCGCCCCCATCACTGCATGCTGGGCCCTCCCGCCACCCAGGGGTTCCTGCCGCACCATCCAGATCTCTCACCACGAGCGTGTACGGAGCCTCCTTCTTTGGCAGCTCCTCCCTGGAAGAGGTGGCCTCCGCAGAGCTGGGCCCTGTGGGGGACGTGTCCACAAAGCTCTCATCCACCACTCGGAAGCGAATCTCCTCACCAGTGTCCATGTAGAGGTCGTGTGCTCCCTCCTCCGTCTCATACTCCCACACCCACACCTGTTCTGCTTCATCGCTGGGGTCCCAGGGTCAAGGCCACAGCCAAGTCATGGGGAGCACGGAGTTGTGGGGTCCCCCCAAGCACCCACCCCAAGAACAACCAACCCCAAGATGAGATCACTTTGGGTAGGAAGTCACAGGAAAAGGAGGTGCAAGCCCAACAGTGAGAAGCAGGAGTGGCTGGTGCCAGGCAGACTGGGGCACTGTGGCCAGCCCCACCTCTCAAGAGTGACTGGCACCCCACGCCACTGCTCATCCAAGCCTGTGACAACCCGACAGGCCGGCAGCTTAAGGGCTTGTGCAGTCCTCAGGAGGAGGAGGGGGTCAGCAGGTCACCTGCCTGAAGCTACCACTGGTGAGCACCAGCCAGGCTGGGTCAGGGGCACTATAAGTTCCAAAGTCACACAGACCCCACTCCCCACCACACCAGCCAGGGCAGCACCCCCACCGTGCCCTCGCTCTCCTACCCCAGAGCCACAGGAAAGAGCCACACTGCCTCTAGTGGCAGTACCACCACTGGGTGCTGTCGCCTCTGTACCCGGCCCCTCCCTGCAGGCCGTTGTGGCTACAGTTGTGACAAAACAGTTCCTCTAGTGAGGAGTCTCAGATTGGTGTCAGCCCCACAGAAATAGACAAGTGCAGCCAAGTGAGCACTGGGATGGGGACAATGGTGGGCCTGGAGAGGGAGACTCAGCCCGGAGACCTAAGCAAAGTGAATCAGCAGAACTCACCCTCAGCCCTGCTCCACCATCCAGCCTGCCACCCGCAAAGGTTCATGGACACTATGGTCAGTCAGGAAGCAGAGGTGGGTTGGCACTTCTAGAGCACAAGAGCTGCAAGAGGACAGCAGTGTCAGGTCACAGGACATGAAGGCCACCACAACAGCAGGAACCTTTCATTGAAGAGGCCTAAGCTCCCCTGTGACCCACTTTAACCTTGGAAGGATACAACTTGGCGGGTTGCTGCAGCGACTCCGGGGGGATGAGAATGTCGTCAAAGAACCCTAAAGAGACTGGAAGAAACAGATGGCCGCATGAGACAGGGCCCAAGAAGCCAGCCACACAACAAGGGGTCTGCATGCTCAACAGGCAGGTCCCTGTCCAGTGTGCCCATGGTACTGGTGTCACCATGGGATCTGGCCCTTCCCACCTCACAGCCCCACACCTCTGCCTACATCACCCGCCAGCCTGAGCAGCTCTGGGCAAAGCTCCAAGCACCTGGTCCCCAAAACCTGAGGTCTGAGTTATGGCCTCACAGGGAGAGCAAAGGCTGACTGAGGTCCTTGCTCAAGACATCAAAGTGGGAGGGGGCTGAGAATACCTGCTCGGCGGAGACCTGAGCCACCCCCCACCAACCACAGGCATAGCACAGGCTACCTGCCCCCAGCCAGACTGCCCAAGATACTCAGGGTCACCTTACCATGCACTCCCTCCGGGCTGCAGCCCTTGATCTTTCCAATCAAAATCTCATCCAGGAATGGGTGGAACACCACGTAGCGAAAATGGACTAAAATGAAAACAGCACTTCACTGACAAGCAGGCACAGGAGGATGGCCGTGGAGACTGGGGCTGCCCATGCCCTCCACTGTCCATCCTTACCATCAGCACACTGAGTCAGAGGTTAATGCCAAGTCCCCTGCAAACCCACACCCTTAAACTGAGCCCGAGAGACCCTCCCCCACCCCGGCAAGATCACAGCTTGATCCTCTGAGGGACCAGCAGCAGCTGCCCTGGGTCTGTGGGCTGGCTCCCAGATCCATCCACCCAAGCCCAGACTCTGGGCCATTGATGACTCCAAGTCAATTCCAACCTTCCTCCAGGCTCTGTTTTAAATTCTAAAAAGGGCAGAAGCAACTGGCAAAGGAAATCAGTTTGGAAACAAGTTCCTGTCCACTGATGACTTGCCCAGGCACAGCTGACCTGGAACAGGATGCTAAAAATGGCCTGAACCTGGGGGCGGAGGTGTGGTCTGTGTGACAGCTCAGCAAACACCCTGTAGGTTGCCACGCCCACCTCAGGTGTCTCCACTCTCCTGACCTCAAGAAAAATGCTAAGGTCTCTGCCCACATCAGACTCTGAACCCAGGACCTAGCAGAAGCCATGGATGTCACCTGATCATTCCTGCCCCTTGCTCAAAGCCCCAGAGAGTAAACATGAAGCTGCCTCCTGCCATATGCTGACAGCCCATCTGATCCACCTGTGCTGGACTAGTGCTTCCACCTTGAGGAAGCAGCTCTCCCCCACGGTGCCAGGGTAAGGTTCCAAGTCCTCCCGCGGACAGAGCTGAGAGTGGGCAGGTGGGAGAAGGGCAGGGCAGGGGGAAGCCAGGACCCATGTTTTGTGGGTACCAGGTAAAAGTGCTCTAAGCGACCAGGGATAAGCCTGGCCAGTCAAGGTCAATGTCTCAAATCACAGGGCCACCAATTGAATCCTGCTTCCTTGGACAAGTTTATTCCTCAAATACAGGTTTCCACCAGGGTCCCTTCAGCTGTCAGCATCCCCACCCCAGCACATCAGGGCTCCCTATGCCCAGCTCCCTGCCACCTGCTTTCCCATGGCTCCCCAGGCAGAGGGCATGAGGACAGGAGCGGCAGCAGCTGGAGGCCCTTCTCCCTAAGGAGACAAACATCCGTGCCATCTTAAAGATCCCAAGCCATGTGCTAACCTCCCTGAGAGCAACCAAGGACAGCCCAGGGTCACTTACCCAAAGGATGGGAAAACCCTGTCCCCCAGATGACCCAGCACTGTTTGGTTTAATGAATCCTCAGAGCCTCTACCAAGTTCGCCAGGCCTGGCTTGGCCATTAGGCTTATGGAGGCAGACGGTACATAATGTGGTGCCCAGGGAGCTCTACTTTTTTTTTTTTGGTACCAGGGATTGAACCCAGAGGTGCTTAACCCTTACACCACTTCCCCCAGTGCCCCCTTTTTCTTCGTATTTTACTACAGACAGAGTCTTGCTGAGTTGCTTATGGCCTCCTTAAGTTACTGAGGCTG
Source organism: Glaucomys volans (assembly GCA_020662805.1). NCBI lineage: Eukaryota > Metazoa > Chordata > Mammalia > Rodentia > Sciuridae > Glaucomys > Glaucomys volans. Next base: position 188,326 of record JAJEJO010002075.1, read on the forward strand.
GCTTTGAACTCGAAATCCTCCTGTCTCAGCCTCCTGAGCAGCTGGATTATAGGTGTGTACCACCACGCCCAGCAGGGAGCTCCATTTTGGTGGGGTTCTTCTTTTTTTGGTCTTTTCTGGAACTGGGGGTCAAACCGAGGGCTTTGTGAATACAAGGCAGACATTTTGACACTGAGCTCCATCCCAGCTCTGGGAGCTCCATTTTAACACCACATCCAAAAGCCAGAAGCACATGGTGGGCAGCCCAGGTGTCCATCTATGGATGAACTGTAAACAAATGTGGTCCATACGCATGGGGTTGGAAGCCCTAAGGAAGAGGGCTGGGTGCAGCTCAGTGATAAAGCCCTGCCTCGCATGTGTGATGCCCTGGGTTCAGCCCCAGCCCCAGCCCCAGCCCCAGCCCCAGCCCCAGCCCCCTCCCTCCTTCACCAAAAAAGGAGAATTTTTTTTTTTTGGAACCGGGGATTGAACTCAGAGGCACTCCACTACTGAACCACATCCCCAGCCCTATTTTGTATTTTATTTAGAGACAGGGTCTCACTGAGTTGCTTAGGGCCTCGCTAAGTTGCTGAGGCTGGCTTTGAACTTGAGATCCTCCTGCCTCAGCCTCCCTAGCCGCTGGGATTACAGGTGTGTGCCACTGCACCTGGCAAAAGGAGAGTTTGATTGGGCACTGTATCACATGCCTATAATCCCAGCGGCTTGGGAGGCTGCAGCAGGAGAATAACGAGTTCAAGTCCAGCCTCAGCAACTTAGCAAGGCTCTAAGCAACTTTGTGAGGCCCCGTCTCTAAAAAAATGTAAAAAGCCTCAGTGGTTGAGTGTCCTTGGGTTCAATCCCCAGTACCAAAAAAAAAAAAAAAGAAAAAACCTAAAACAGCTTGTTCTTAGTTGTGGGCTTGAGCAAAATTTGTTCTAGAATAAGTAAGGTTGCCTTGGGATACAGTGAAGTTCTACAAAAAGGAGAAAGGACACTATGATTCCACTCATGTTACAAACCAGAGTGGTCAAGTTCACAGAGACAGAAAGCAGAATGCGGGTTTGCAGGGACTAGAGAATGAGAAGTCACTATTTAATGGAAAGGGAATTTCAGCATAGGAAAATGAGAAGCCCTGGGGATAGGTGGTGGCAATGATAATAACGTGACTAGCCGGACACGGTGGCGCACACCCACAGCCCCAGCAGCTCAGGAGACTGAGGCAGGAGAATCACAACTTCAAAGTCAACCTCAGCAGCCTAGCAGAACCCTGCCTCAAAATTTAAAAAAAGGGTTGGGGATGTCATTCTGGGGTTAAGTGCCCTGGTTCACTCCCTGGTACCAAAAAAAAAAAAAAAAAAAAAATTTTAAAGAGATGGGGATGTAGGGGCTGGGGTGTGGCTCAGTGGTAGAGTGCTTACCTAGCATGTGTGAAGCACTGGGTTCGAATCTCAGCACCACATATAAATAAATGAATAAAATAAAGGTCTATCAAAATCTAAAAAAAATTTTTTAAAAATTTTTTTAAATAATAAGAGATGGGGATGTAGATCAATGATAAAGCACCCATGGGTTCAATCCCCAGTACCGGGGAAAAACAAACAATGGGAACACACTTAATGCCACTGACCTGAACACACACAAAAAGTTAAATCATTAAATTTTATGGTACACATTTTTTATCAAAGCAGAAAAACAAACAAAAACAAAAACCCCACCAGTGACAGGGTGTTCAAGCAGAGCATTACAGAAGGAGGCCAGGACCAGGCTTGGAAGTACCAGGCATGCGTGCTCCCAAGTAACCGTGGACAAGCCTGGCAATTCGAGGTCAGTGTCCCAAATCATGAAGGCTAAGTCTTCCAAGTACCCACAAGGAAGGTTCTGCAGAAGGGTTTGTTCATGTCCTCACAACATTTAATGAGGTATGCACTGCTGCTATACTGTTGGTACAGATGGGGAAACAGTTTCAGAGAGGTAAAGCAACCTGTCCTGGGTCACAAAATGTGAACGCACCTGGCAAATGAATATTCCTCAAAGCACAGGAGAAGGCAGGGCCTGTCCCAGTGCTCTGGCCCTGTGGTGCTTGCTCCACCAGAGCCTTGGGGAAGGCAGGACATGGACAGCGGAACTGTGCCTGGGGTCGCAAGTCAGGGTCGAAAGCCAGCCTTGAAGCAAACAGCAAAAGAACCCGCCACAAAATAGTACTTCAGCCTACATGGTGCTCAATGGCCCACGAGGAGCTTTATGACCATGAGGGTTACCCACTGCACACAAGAAGAAACCCAAAATAGGAAACCAAGAACGGGAAGTGGAATGACCTGCCAATGCTCCCACCTACGGCCAGACCCAGAATTCACATCTAGTCCCTGTGATGCACTTAACCCAGCTCTCAGCGCCCCATACCTTGTTCCCACTGAGGACAGCAGGTGTGGGTGGGGAATAATGGAGACCACCAGGAAGTTGTACTGAAATAACCACACAGGCAGAATTTCCTCAAACTAGAGTGATTTCTAGAAGTCAGGTACTGAGAGCACTCACCTCCTGGGCAACGAGTGGTCACTCAGAGCTGGGACTCAGCTCAGCTCCCTTGTCTGGAAACAGCCCTGCTGGAGATTTTCACATCCCCGGTCACTGTCTCTGCTCGTGAAGATGCCCCAAAGCCACTCAGACAGCCCGGTTCTTAGGGCTCCCTGGACAGCGCCTAACATCCACGTGAACTGATTATATCCTGGATGCCCCATGCTGAGAGGCTCACAAGCGAAGGCTAGGACAGGGCTCCTCAACCACAGGCTCCCTAAAATCGCCTCACTTCTGCTCCCAATTTCGATCCATGGGCCTGGGCCAGGCTGGGAATCTGCATTTCCATCATGTGCCCAGGAAACAGCAAGGGTGTAGACCTACACTCTGATCAAGGCCCGAACCATCTCAATGGGCCTGCCTCACATCCATCAAGAACAGGCCCCAGGTCTCTCTCCTCCTCTGCTAACAAGCCTGTAGTCCCTGGATGCACACCCCTTTCAACGTCGCAGCATTTTCTCCCATCAAGAGGTGGAGTCTCCCCATCCCTTGCCCAGGCCTTCGCCACATGACCCATTTAAGCAGCGGCTGCAGAAGCGCTTCCACACTGAACTCTGCAACTTGAAAATGCCAAGCCCAGAGCGGCCTGCTGAGTGACCAGACCACAGGAGGCCCCGGACCAGCCAGGCCGCCGCCCACCAGAACACACGGCCATCCCACCTGGCCAAGCCAGGCCAGAGGAACACTGCCCAGATGACCCACAGAATGGAGAAAAGCAATCCAACTGGAGGAGTGCCTGCTGGGTGCCACGGCCCTACCTAGAGCTCTACATGTACTGCCCAATCCTCACAGCAGCCTGGAACATGAAATCCGTTAACTGCATCTTGCAGTTGAGGAACCTGAGGGACAGAGGTTACATGTTCTGCTCAGGACACACTGCCAATAAGTACAGCAGGGAGTCCACAGGTCCACTTTCTCTTTCTTTCATTCTTTTTTTTGGTCATGCCACTTACTGAACCAGGGCCCCAGGAGTGCCAGGCACTCTGTCATTGAGCCACACCCCCAGCCCTTTTCACATTTTCTTTTGAGACAGGGTCTCTCACTAAGTTGCCCAGACTGGCCTGGAACTCAAGTTGCTCCTGTATCATCCTCTTTTCGCCTGTCTCATCCTCTTGAGTGGCCAGAATTACAGGCCTGTGCCACCATGCCCACCAGAGGCCACACTTTCAACAGCTATGTCCTCCCGCCTCTCAAGGTCACCCACCCTAGGGAGCCTGCTTTCCCCCTCCCACTGCTCTCTAACCCAGCAATGATCGAGCCTGTCTGGCCTGTCTCCTCCACCAGCTGGTGAGCAGCCCCAAGGCTGGGCGCAGAGCAGGGCTGGGGAGTAGAAAAGACCCAGCAGGGCACAGCTGTGGAGCCCCAGTTGCAGAACGAGAGAGGTCTTAAAAAATAATCTAATTTGCTTCCTGTTTCTTAGAGAGAAAACTGAGGCCCAAGAGAGGGCAAGAATCTGCCCACTCATGGTGTCAACTCCCGACAGTCAAGAATGGGCCCAGGTCTCCGACTCCCTCAGTTTCACTGTAGCTTGACCTCTTGCTACACTGAGCCCCAGAAAGCGCAATGCCCTAGGAGGAGAAGGTACCCACCTTTGGTATGTGAAGCGCCATCCCCCGGGAACACGTAGGCGTCCTCCAGCTTGGTGATGTCAAACAGACAGATGCAGAGTCCCACGTTGTACACAACCTGTCCGCATGTGTACACACACGCACACAGTGACTATGAAACCCAGCTCTCCAGAACTATCTCTGGAGACCCTCACACCCACAAGCGAGTCGAGTATCCCCTTTTAGATGGGATGAGTTGGGGCTCTGCAGGAGGTAACCATAGTAAGGAAGCTCAGAGGATGCAGGGCTCTGCAAAGACAGATTCAGCTTCCAAAGCCAGCACCATTACTAACTGTGTGACCCCTAAGTCCATCCCTGTGCCCCTTGGAGCCTGCTTCCCCAGTTGCAGTATTGTTCAACTAATAGAGGATGGATGGGAAGGCCTATCCCAATGCCTGGCTCAGCCACTGCCAAAATAACCAAGTGAGGACCCACTGGCATTACCAGTGAGCACTGGGCAGGAATCCTGGCCACACCCACACTTTCCAACATCCCGAAGTCCACACTGGAGCTCGCAGCTAACTCCACTGTGCCCACAACGTCTCAGACACAGCGACAGCTGCAGGGACTGTGCTGGCAGAGTGACACAGGGCCAAGGCCCTAAGACAGGGCTGAACATCCCATGCCCCCAGTCCCACATCATAGTGCTCCAAACAGCTAGTCAGTCGATGGCCACTGTCCACCACCAACACCATCCCCTCCTAGTTACAGACCTTGCAGGCACTGTTCAAGGATTAGCAAGACACTCAGAGAACTCAGAGTGGTGGACAGCCTCACTGCCACAAGACTGTGCAAGCCAGCGGGCTTAGGAGGCAGGTGAGGTGCCCTTCAAGGCCCGTGGGCCTCTTCTGTGCAGCCTCCGGATTTCTCTCAACAGGACTGTGCCCCAGGGGACCACATTCCCTTGGATGATCATACTTCTCTCCTCATGTTCACACCTCACTCCCCAACAAACCTTCATCTTCTATCTCACAATGTAGAACAAACCACCCACGAAGGGTTCCATGAGTTCCCTCCACCACCTAAACACGCCCAGATCTGTACACTGCCCTCCTTTGATCCCAACTTCTTTTGAAGGGACCTTCCTCCTATCTAAAATCTGCCAGTCTTCCTCTCTCTGGCTCCTTTCCAGCCCATCACTTCCTGCTGCTCCACCTATGAACCTATGGGGCCATAGGCCCATCCATTTTTCCAGCCCACCCTCCTCTCTCACCCTGCCCAAGCCAACGAGCTTCCTCCATGTCCTTCCTCAGGGCCTTTGCTCATGCTGATTCCCCTGCCTGCACAGCTCTTCTCTATCCCTGGCCCACTCCCAAACCAAAATCAAATCCTCCAGCTGGCTTCTCCTCATCATCAGATGGCTCAACCAACTCCTCAACAAAGCCACCTAGTCCTCTCATTCCAGGTGAAGCTCCTTTGTTCCACAGGTGTGTGAATGCCTGTCCTTCATGATATTTATTTATTTATTTATTTATTTTATATATATATATATATATATATATTTTTTTTTTTTTTTGCGGTGCTGGGGATTGAACCCAGGGCCTTGTGCTTGCGAGGCAGGCACTCTACCAACTGAGCTATATCTCCAGCCCCCTTCATGATATTTATATCAACTTGTCATTATATACTTAACTGTGGGGGGTTCCCTCAGTCATTTCTGCTTTTCTCACCACAATCAACAATTATGGGGCATTTTTTATTATTATTTTAATTATGGAGCCAAGCTCTGGCTAAGTGTGGGAATACTGCACAGAAGAAAACAGGTCTCTGCATTCATGGAGAGGGAAAATGAAATGCACTAAACAAACAAACAAGAAAGTAACAGAGAGTCGGGCGTGGTGGTGCACGCCTGTAATCCAAGCAACTTGGGAGGCTGAGTCAGGAGGATCTCGAGTTCAAAGCCAGCCTCAGCAACTTCACGAGGCCCTAAGCAACTTAGTGAGACCCTGTCTCTAAATACAGTGGCCGAGCCCCTGAGTTCCAAAAAAAAAAAAAAAGAAAGTAACAGAGAGAGGAAAGAAGGAAGCCAAGTGTGGTGGTGCCCACCTGTAATTCCAGAAGCTCAGGAGGCTGAGGCAGTAGGATGGCAAGTTCAAAGCCATCTTCAACAACTTAATGAGTCCCTAAACAACTCAATGAGACCCTGTCTCTAAAATATAAAAAAGGGCTTGGGATGTGGCTCAGTGGATAAGTCACCCTAGTACCAAAAAGAAAAAAGAAAAAAGAAAAAAGAAAAGAAAAGAAAAATGAGAGGGAAAATTAAAAGGAAAGACAGTGATGACACAGGACCAGTGAGCAAAGAGGGCACAGAAGGCAGTGGGAAGGCTCTCAGGAGCTGGCACTGAAGCACACCAGCATGGCACATAGAAGGTATGCAAATATTTGCCACAGGAATAAATGGATAAACCTCCAGATAGTGAACTCCATGCCGCTAGAACTATCCATCTTCACAAAAGTAACAAATAGGAGATAGAGCAGCATTAGCCTCACTTCACAATAGACACCGAGGCCTGGAGGGAGTGACTTGCCCGAGGTTGCAAAGTAATTTGGAAGTGTGGAATCCAGCACTTAGCCAGTTACAGAACTTTTAAAAGTCCCTTTTCTCTTCTGATCCCCTCCTAAGCCCTTGTGAGGTTCGGAGTACCCCCATCCCGTTTCCAAGTGGAGGCAAGGAGGTCCTGAGACGTTCAGCTACCTGCCCAGGGCCAAGGCTGCATGGCCGTGACCGGGCCTGCAGCGGGCGGGACCGGGGAGGTACCTTGTTGGCCAATTTCTTGTTCAGCTCCTCGGCAATAGAGTCGTTGAGCTTCCTCTCGAACTGCCACGGGGGGATTCGCACGGTGTCCACCATCTCCACCAGGACGAACATCCCGGCCTGCGCCTGGGGCTCTGGGAACCGGAGAGCAGGTCACGCACCAGGGTCAAGGGGTGGAGGGACCCTCAGCTCCTACAGTCCCGTCTCCGTCGCCGAGACCGCCCTCCCTCGCCATCCGAAGCCGGCAGCTGGGCTGCGCGGAGAGGTCTAGGGTGCCCCACGCGGGCCCCGTCCGCGGCCCCAACCCAAAGCAACTGAGGTCGGGCTGAGTCCTCGTCCAGCGCTTGAAGTACGCGCCCCCGGCCAACCCGCCGCGAGCCCGCAACACGCGCCGCCGCCGCAGCGAACCGCGCACCCGCACCCACCGGCCCCGGTGTTCCCAGAATGTGCGCGAGATTCCAAATTCCGTCACTTCCGGAGAGACTACCAATAGGAAGCCTCGGTCTGCCCCCTGACGCGGGGCGGGGCTGCTGCGGGCTCTTGAGGGGGCGGGGCATGGAGATGAACTGGGCGGGGCCTCACTCGGCTGCGGAGCGGTCACACCTGGGCCGAGAGCGTTCCGGTTGCTAGGCTACCAGCAGGCAAGCCAGGCCAATCAGTCGCTTTCCTGGACTATGCGGCAGTACCCTCCTTCCAGGTCTCAAGCGGTTTTCTACACCGTAACTGGAGCAATCCTTTCAAAACACAAACAGCGCGGGTAAATCTGGGATGATGGAAAAGTTCTGGATCTTCTTTTAGGTGGTGGTAACAATGATGTATACAATTGCCAGAACTCAATGAAACCAGCACTTAAGATCTTTGCATTTAGCCCGGCGCGGTGGCGCATAACTATAGTCTCAGTGGCTGGGGGCAGGGAAGAGGCAGGAGTATCGCGAGTTCAAAGCCAGCCTCAGCAAAAGCGAGGCGCTAAGCAACTCAGTGAGACCCCGTCTCTAAATAAAATACAAAATAGGGCTGGGAATGTGGCTCAGTGGTTGAGTGCCCCTGGGTTCAATCCCTACTACCCACCCACCCCCCAAAAAACTTTGCATTTACTTGTAGACAGACTACACCTAAATTTAAAACTAATAGGGACAGAGGATGTAGCTCGGTAGTAAAGTGCTAACCTAGCATGTTCAAGTCCCTTGGATTCTATTCTCATAAACTGAGCCCAAATAAAACCCGCATGAATTAGCAGGACCCCCTCTCAAAAACGAAAAGGTCTGAGGATGGAAATCCAAAATAAAACCCACATGACTTAGCAGGACCCCCTGTCTCAAAAATAAATAAAAAGGTCTGAGGATGGAGGTCAGTGTAGAGCCACAAAAACAACCAAAAACCGCCTCAGTAGTGTTGCATTGAATTAAGAATAAATCCAGGGATGGGGATATAGCTCAGTTGGTAGAGTGCTTGCTTTGCATGCACAAGGCCCTGGGTTCAACCCCAGCACCACACACACACACACACAAAAAAAAAAAAAAAAAAAAAAAAAAAAATCCAAGTCAGGCATGGTGGCAAAGGCCTGTAATTCCAGCAACTAAGGAGGCTGAGGGAGGAGATGGTTTGCTTGAGGGCAGCCTGGGTAACTTAGCAAAACTCTATCTCAAAATAAAAATGACTGGGGATGTACCTCAATGGCAGAGTGACCAGGGGTTCAATCCCCAATGTGAAAATGATCCTTGGAGTATATGACAGAGGCTCTCTGAAAATGCTGATTTCCCAAGAGATCTCTCAGTGAGATTGGCTGTAGTGCTACCGAATGTGGTGTCCCTACATCTACATTTTATTTGTAGCTTGGACTGTTTCTACTAGGATTTGAGCTATTGGAAAACAAGAACAAATGCTATTTCAGTTCTTTATTCCCACAATCCTTTAACATCTTTCCTAGTAGGCAGGCAGTAAAAGTACGTAAGAGATTAACAGTAATTCTTTCTCTATGTATCTCATATGCTTCTTCTCTATTCCCTTCTTACTGCTACTGCTTTGATTCAAGTCTTCTTATTGCTGGATCTTAGCCACATGCCCCACCACTGACCTCAGTTGTTCTGCAAGTAATCACCATACTATCACAAAGGCCTTCCCACCAGGAATCTCTTTTCCCACACAGATCTGGAACGAGCTGGTGTGGTGGTGCATGCTTGTAACCCCAGTGATCAACAAATAGGAGGATCTCAAGTTTGAGGCCAACCTCAGCAACTTAGTGAGAACCTAAACTACATAGCAGAACCCCTGTCTCAAAATAAAAAGGCCTGGGGGAGTAGCTCAGTGGTAAAGTGTGCCTAGGTTCAATCCCCAGTACACACCCCTAAAAAAGAAGGACTCCTATGAACCCAGCATTCCTCTTCAGCCTCACCTCCCTCTGAACTCCAGGCATAGGGAGCTTCCAGCATCATTGATGAAGCAATCCCTTTTCTGGCCTCAATCATTACTTTTTTTTTTTAAGCTGGATTGAACCCCTGACCTTGAGCATCTATGCAAGTTTTCTGTCACTGAACTACATCCCCTGCCCTCAATCAACTCTTCTTTATCTGGAAAGCTTTTTTTTCTATCAGAACCCAGTGTATGCCTCTCTCATTCCTTCATTCACTTGTTCATCCTACCCTCCTGCCCAGCTATTGGAAATCCAAACGGGAAGAAAAGCTGTGGCCCAACTTCAGGCCAGAATGTTTGGGGTTAAGGGTGGGCTTTGTCATCCCAGGTAATCAAAAATATTTTAGCACTAAGGATGTAGCTCAGTGGTAGAGTGCATGCTTAGCATTTGCACGGCCCTGGGTTCAATCCCAGCACCAAAATAATAAGAAGAAGCAGGATGTGGTGGCTCACATCTGTAATCCCAATGGCTCAGGAGGCTGAGGCAGGAGGATCAAAAGTTCAAAGTCGTCTCAGCAATTTAGTAAGGCTCTAAGAAACTTAGCAAGACCCTGTCTCAAAAATAAAAAGAGGGACTGGGGATATAGCTCAGTTGGTAGAGTACCTGCCTTGCAAGCACAAGGCCCTGGGTTCAATCCCCAATACCGCAAAAAAAATAAAATAAATAAATAAAATAAATAAAAAATAAAAAGAGCTGGGATGTTGCTCAGTGGTTAAGCACTTTGGATTCAATTCCCAGTATCAAAAAATAAAAAATAGAAGAAGAGGAAGAGGAGAGGAATAAAATTCAGCTGATTTACCTAGGAGATGAGAACTGGTAAACTATGATCATTATAATATAATATCGAGCACTTAAGTGAAACTTTTTTTTTGCAATACTGAGGATTGAACCCAGTGGTGCTCTATCACTGAGCTACACTCCCAGCCCTTTCTTTTTTTGAGAATTGTGCTGATATCAACCTAGAGTTGATCCTCCTGCCTCAACCTAGAGTTGCTGGGATTACAGGGCTGTGCTGCCACACCTGGCACCCAGGCACAGCTGAAGTGCCCAGATGCTCCTTGACTTACCTTGAAGCGACATTCTGATAAACTCAGTGTAAGTTGAAATACCATAAATCAAAAATTCAAGTAATACATCCAGCTGCTGAACATCCGTCAAGGCTTAGCTAGCCTAGCCTTTTTTTTTTTTTTTTTTTTTTTGTTAACAGGGATTGAATCCAGGGATATTTATTTATTTATTTATTTATTTATTTTTGGTACTGGCAATTGAACCCAGGGGCACTTGACCACTGAGCCACATCCCCAGCCGTATTTTGTATTTTATTTAGAGACAGGGTGTCACTGAGTTGCATAGTGCCTTTCACTAAGTATTGAATATGTCATTTTGCTTATTTATTTATTTTTATTTTTCGCAGGCTGGGGATAGAGCCCAGCGCCCTGTGTATGCTAGGCAGACACTCTACCACTGAGCCATGCCCCCATCCTTTATTCATTTATATTATTCTTTCCCCCCCACCCCCATGTGGAATGGGGAATCATCCCAGGGTCTTTTGCTTGGTAGGCGAGCACTGTACCACTGAGCTTCATCCCCAGCCCTATTTATTTATTTTTAAGACAGGGTCTCACAATGTCACCCAAGCTGATCTCCAACTCCTAGGCTCCTGCTTCAGCCTCCCAAGTAGCTGGGACTAGAGACAAGCGTCACCATGCCCAGCTCTCGGATGATTTGTCCAATATTGCACTGGAAGCGAAAAACAGGATGTTGCATGGGTACACTTTTGCACCACCATCTTAAATTGGAAAATCATAAATCAAACCTTTGTAAGTCAGGGGCTGTCTGTACTAATATCCCCCCAACAGCTGTAAAGGTAGGAGCTATCATTACCTCGTCTATATCATTCACACTTATGATCTCCTGTGCCTTTTCTCAGGGTAGGTCATTCAAGGTAACACAGCTAATGAGAGGCCGAGCTGGGACTCAGACTCCAGAGCCCATGAATGATCCTAACTACCAGCTGTGCCGCCAGGACATTGCCTGAGGGAGGCAGAGAAGCCTTAAGAGGTTCAAACAGTGACACACAGGCTGGGTGCACAGTAGATGGGAAAGCGCTGAAATAGAGACAGGAAGGCCAGGGAGAGGAGAGAATGTGACCCCAGCAAGAGAAGACAGAGCAAGGCTGGTAGCCAGGGAGAGCAAAGTTGGGCCAAGTCCAGAGGTCTCCAGGGGTGGGATGGAAGGAGGACTTGGGGGACAGAGTGGGAGGAAACAAGGCCTGAAGACTGTAGCCAGCGGCTGGGTGGGAGCCTCTCAGCCGATGGGAAACTGGAGGAGGGCCAGGCTGGGGCGCGGGGGGCCACGCTGGAGAGCGCTACGCTTTGGATCCCGTCTTCTTATGTGGCATTCAGCTCACAGGGTAGAACAATGGTTTGTTGGCACGATGGCTTACTCATTAGTAAGAATGAGGTTCTGGCCTCTTTATTAATTCTCCGCGTGCTCCGTGGAAGATTCGAGGTGGCTTTCAAAACCACACCAACGCCTTGGTCTGCAAGCTCCCGGCTGCAAAGGACTTCTCCATCATGTCCCTCCATGTCCCCCAGGCCTGGCCAGCGCCTGGCCCAAGGCCAGGGCTTGTAAATACGTGCTATTTGAGTGGACAAAAGGAAAACAAAATAATTTCTTTGGGTAAAGGAGTGAGGGAGAAACTGGGCTTGGAGCTAATCAAGGCGGGGGAGTCGGGCGCAGCGGCAAAGGGCACGGCGCTCCCACGACTCGCCCGCAGGAAGCCCAGGGAGCTCTCTGAAGACCTGGGTAATGATGGGACTGATCTCAAAGAGCTGACCTCCCCCGGGTGCCGGCTGAGAGAGGCACTTGGCATATCAGATACGGACAATTCGAAGCCAAGAAAAGGCAAGGTGCTTTTTGTGCCCTGGTACAGAAGATCCCTGGGGTCCATGGATCAGCCTCACCGTGCAGGGTGCAGGGCGGAGTGCGAGCAGGCCAGACTCTGCCACTGAGTCGCACCCCTGCCTGGGGGGTCAGTGTTTGGGTCAAAAAGGGAGAAAGATAATATTTTATGTTGGTTTATGGACAAAGTAACTCTGGAGGTTACGGAAGAAACTGGTAACTTTGGTGTCTCCAGTGGCCAAGGGGTGGGAACGAGGGTCAGGGGAGAAGGAAACATTTTCTCCCAAATGCCCTTTGGAAGTTTTGGTGTTTGGGCTCATGGGAATGAGGTAGGATCAAAGAAATAAGGATAGCTAGAGGGCTGGGGATGTAGCTCAGTTGGTAGAGTGCTTGCCTGGCAAGCACAAGGTCATGGGTTCAATCCCCAGCACCTCAAAAAAAAATAAATAAAAAGTAACTAGAAAGGAGGTTGACAGGAAAGGGAAAAGAAACTGTCACTTTATCATTTTTATTTATTTATATGTATGTGGTGGGGGAGGACCAGAGATTGAAGCCAGGGCTTTACACACTGAGCTACAACCACAGCCCTTTTTAAATTTTGAGGCAGGGTCTCACTGAATTGCCCGGGCTGGCCTTGAGTTTGTAATTCTCCTTCCTCAGCCTCCTGAGTCCTTGAGATTTACAGGGTATGGACTAAAAACTTAATTTTCTTTCTTTTCTTTTTTTTTTAATTTGGAATTTAACCCCCAGAAACTTAGCCCCTGAGTCACATCTCCAACCCTTTTTTATTATTTGTTTTTCATTTTGAGACAGGTTCTTGCTAAGCTATTGAGGCTGGCTTTGAACTTGTGATCCTCCTGCCTCAGCCTCCCAAGCCACTGGGATTACAAGCATGCAACACTGTGCCCAGTTTAGAAACCTGTAACTTTTAAGAAGATCCGTGAACACCCTCACCTTTACTCCCCACACCTGTTTTCCTGTAGATGTAAATTCCTAAAAGGTCCATCAATCTTAGAGTATTGTGAGTCCAGATGACTCATCACTAGCTTACACAACGTATTTTTTTTTAGACTTAATAAACCCAAGGGAAAATATTGGAGAATAATGACATGGTATATTCCAAATGTTACCTGTGGGCTGGATGACGTCAACCTAGACATCCTGGAAGACCAGACCACATGGCCCGCCTGTGCCCCATCCTTACAAAACTTGAGCTCAGCAGGCTGAGGTCACCCCCATGGACTTCTGTTCACTTTTCTTTTTTTTTTTTTTTTTGATACCAGGAATTGAACCCAGAGGCACCTAACCACTGAGCCACATCCCTAGCCCTTTCTTGTATTTTATTTGGAGACAGGGTCTCACTGAGTTGCTAAGGTCCTTGCTAAGTTGCTGAGGCTGGCTTTGAACTCATGATCCTCCTGCCTCAGCCTCCTGAGCCACTGGGATTAGAGGCATGCACCACCGCACCTGGCTCAACTGTTTACTTTTTAGGATGAGCCCAGCACCCCAAAGCCTGTTGCCCTTGGGCACCTGCCCTCTTCCTCCTTCTGAGTGTGCATCCACTCTACCTCACTGGCCTGAACAAATCTTCGCTTGTGCCATTTTGACACATTCTGAAATTTCTTCCTGTGGTGTAAGTCAAGAATCTGCCAGGGCCAACTTGAGGTCCCCTTCTTCCTCTGGGGGGACATCCTCAGATCCCTATTCAAGGAATATGTGACGTGATCACAAGTGAATAAAACGTGGATTAAAAACACTGCTGTTTTTTCATCTTATAAAAGCCTCCCCTGGGGCTCAGTGGTGCCGTGCGTGCGTGAGGCCCTGGGCTCCCTCCTCTGCACTACATAAAAATGGATAAAGGTGTTGTGTCCACCTACAGCTGAAAATATACACATTAAAAACAAATAAGCCGGGCGCGGTGGCGCACGCCTGCAATCCAAGCGACTCGGGAGGCTGAGTCAGGAGGATGGATCGCGAGTTCAAAGCCAGCCTCAGCAACTAAGCGAGGCCCTAAGCAACTCAGTGAGACCCTGTCTCTAAATAAAATACAAAATAGGGCTGGGGATGTGGCTCAGTGGTGGAGTGCCCCTGGGTTCAATCCCTGGTTCCAAAAAATTAAATAAATAAATAAATAAA
>JAJEJO010002075.1:203090-217350 GCA_020662805.1 Glaucomys volans
GGAGGGAAAAGGAGAGATCTTCCTCTCCAGACCCTGCAGTCCCGCCCCACTCAGGTGAACAGCCCCGAGGGTGGCCCTGCCCTCGACCCCTCTGGCCCCCGCCCTGGGCCACTCCCCACCCTCACACTCTCCTGGCTTGCCTCTTCCAGCTCCCAGCTCTAATGTCACTTTGCTGAGGCTTCCCTGACCCCTGGGTGCCAGACTCCCATGCTGCAGGGCTGTTCATGGCCGTCCCCAGGCCCTGCCCTACTTCCCAGGCATTTGTGGCCCTGGCCTGACATACAGCAATTGTTAGGTCGCCTTCTGGCCTCCTCCCCTGCCTCACTGTCAGCTCCATGAAAACAGGGTTGTGTCTGTTTTGTTCGCTGTTCATTTTCTAGCTCCTAGAAAAGTGCCAGGCACACATCAAACCCGGGCAAGGATTGGCTGGACCATCGAATGGGTGAGGGGAGAGAACACAGGAGCTCTCTCCAGGCCTGGCCCTGCAGACCCGCCAGGGCAGGAGCTTTCTACCAGCCAAGGCAAAGGGAAAAACACCCGTTATTTTGTTTTGCTTTTTTGGTACCAGGGATTGAACCCAGGGGCATTTAACCACAGAGCACTTCCCCAGGCCATTTTAAATATTTTATTTAAGGACAGAGTCTTGCTAAGTGCCTGGCTAAGTTGCGGAGGTTGGCTTTGAATTCACAATCCTCCTGCCTCAGCCTCCCGAGCTGCTGGGATTACAGCACCACCACGCTCAGTGAGAAAAACGTTCTTGATGACCATGTGGAAACTCACTAGGGGTAGGCCCAGATGTTCTCAAGAACTTTCCAGGCGAAGCCAGACAGAGGGCACACCTGTAATCACAGCGGCTCTGGAGGCTGAGGAAGGAGGATTTGCAAGTTCAAAGCCAGTCTCAGCAACTTAGGCCCTCAGCAACTTATGAAGACAGTCTCAAAATAAAAAATAAAAAGGGCTGAGGACATGGCTCAATGGTAAAGCAACCCTTGGGTCGAGTTCCCAGTACTAAAGGGAGAATAAAACAAAATGAAACTTTCCAGGCGAGCAGGCAATGGAGGCTCTGAGGAGCTGGACTAGGCTCCTGACAGTCTGTGTAAATACACTCAGGGAACGCTCTCATTTGGGCACTGTTTTTCTTGGCGGGGTCGGGGGGAGGGTACTGGGGATTGAACCCAGGGGCACTTGACCACTGAGCCACATCCCCAGCCCTATTTTGTATTTTATTTAGAGACAGGGTCTCACTGAGTTGTTTAGGGCCTCGCTAAGTTGCTGAGGCTGGCTTTGAACTCATGATCCTCCTGCCTCAGCCTCCCAAGCTGCTGGGATCACAGGTGTGCACCATGGTGCCCGGCAATGGTTTATTTTATTATTATTATTTTAATTTGATGTGGGGTCTCACTATGTTACCAAGGCTGGTCTCACTACAGCCTTCTGAGTAGCTGCAGGCAAGTGCCACCACTGGTACTGCAGGCAAGTGCCACCACACCCAGCTTCACTTGGGCACTTCCATGCTCCTCCCTGGAGGCAAACGCACAACTGCAGTGCCACCTGGAGAGATCCTAGGACAACGTCCCAGGGTCGCAGGATGTTGGCCTGAGCTGGAAGTAAAATGCAAAGTCCCCGGGAGTTGGGTGGGGGGCCGCTGGGTGTGAGGCCCCCGTTCTAGGCCGTGGGCTGTGGTGAGGGGAGAGGAGGAACAGAAACATACAGATCCTCCCGGCACACTCCTGAGAAAGGTCAGGTGGGTGACGTGAGAGCAAGCAAGGGGACGGCTGCCCTGGCCAGGACATCCTGGGTGGCTTGCCCAGAAGGCGGGGCCGGAGGTGAGCCCTTGGCCTTGTGAAGGCCAGAGGCCGCTGCCCAGGGTGCGTGGGGGCACAGACAGACGCTTGCCTTAGGTCTGGTCACAGCCAGCCTGACTGGGGTAGGACCGGCGGCCAGCCCAGGACCTCAGGGCAGGGTGCCAAGAGGCCAGCTGGAGGCCAAGGTCCCCTGTGGCATCCCAGAGAGCTTCTGCTTGACCCCAAGAAATCCCAGCACTGGGGCCAAAGGAGGGTCCCCCGGGTCAGACTCAGCACCCCCCTGCTACACTGATCAGTGCCCTAGACAAGGCACCCCAGGACTTTAGAGGGGCCCCGTCAGGTTGCCAGTCGCGCTGTTTGGAGGCAGGAACAGGTGCACCTTCCCTCAGCCAGATGAGGAGAGCCCTGCGCTCAGCCTCCAGAGCCCCGGAGGGTGGCCCTGCCCGTGCGCTCGGGGCTCCAGCCGCATCGTCAGCCTTCGGCTGCTGGGACAGGCAGATGCGTGCCGCCCCGGCACCTGCCCTCGCCACCTGCTTCAGGACACACTCCTCTTCCCTGCTGCAACAAGGCTGCTGGTCATCGCCTTTTGGGCTCAGCTTTGGGGGCCCCTTCGGGAGGCCCCTGAGCCCACGCCTCAGCAGGTAGACTCAGCCCCACCACCTCCGTCACTGCTCCCCGAGGGCTTCTGTCCTCTGTAAGTACACGCCTGTGTACCTCCCTCCCTCCAGATCAGACGTGACCCTTGTGAACTCAGGAAGTGCATCTTCCTGGTCCGCTGATGGATCCCCGGAGACCATCGGGCACAAAGCAGGTCATCAACAAAAGTGTGCTGAAGGTGTGAGTGGGTGGACGAGTGACGTGGTCAGAACTGCAGGAAGAGATCTCGGGAAGAACAGAGGTCTGGAAGTGGGGGTCGATTGGAGAAGACCACTGGTGAAGGAGGAAGGAAGGGCCACCCTAATTTGCTGGGCAAAAATGTTAGTACAAAGCCGAGCGCGGTGGCGCACGCCTGTAATCCCAGCACTTGGGAGGCTGAGGCAGGAGGATTTTGAGTTCAAAGCCGGCCTCAGCAAGGGCAAGGCACTAAGCAACTCAGTGAGACCCTGTCTCTAAATAAAATACAAAATAGGGCTGGGGGAGGTGGCTCAGTGGCGAAGTGCCCCTGGGTTCAATCCCCAGTACAAAAAAAAAGAGAAAGAAATATTAGTACAGGCTGGAGACAAGTTTCAGGGTCAAGAAGACAAGAGTCCAGGAAGTGAAAAGTCACTTCCAAGGCATTGTGGCACAGCTGAAAGACTATAATGAAACCAGAGCCTCTGCACTTCAATCCCAGCTCTGTACGAGCTGTGTGATGCTGGACAAGTTCCTTAACTTCTCTGTGCCTGAGCTCCCCCATCATCTGTCAAGTGGCACCCACACGTTAGGGGTCTGTGTACGGTAAGAGTTACGTGGCCTCAAGGCCGTGTCAGTCCAGTCCTGGCCCTGCTGGCAGGCTGAGGGCAGATAACAGGAGTGGGGATTTCAACTCCAAGGGAGTCAACAGGAGCAGGGCCTGTTCGGCTCCAACCCCCTCTTCAGTGTCTCCACGGCAAGGGAGGCTTTTGAGGAGATGAGTTTTTGAATTCTCAGCTTTTCACAAAAATAGCCTCCACGGAGCCCCTGGTTTCAAGCAGACGATTTCTTTCTTACTCAGCGACTGGTGGGTGGGTGGGTGGTGCCGGCTGCTCATTTCCTGAATGAACAGCTGTGCCCTCTCCTTGCGTGGGGGATAATCATCCCAGCACTTCACACCGAGGCCCAGCCTCCTCCATTCACTGCTCCCGGCTGCCTGGCAGCCCATGCTGGCAGCCCATGCTGGCAGCCGGGAGGGGCCTCCGTGAAAGATACTGGAGGCCCAGGGACGGGGTCAGGCCCTCAGCCCTGGCCTTGGCCTCATCACAACGGGCCTCCAAGGCCTCCTGGCCTCTGGGCTGTGTCCTTCCTCTCCCTTCCTCACCTGTCCTACCACACCTGCCTCCTCCTGAGTCCTCTCCAAGGGCTTCTCTCTGCTGTGATTTGTCTCTAGATTCTGGCAAAGCTGGCTCCCTCTTGTCACCTGAAGCCTGGAGAAAGCCTCCTTGGCACTCCCAGCTGCTGGCCCATGGCTAAGGTGACCAGGAGGGGAGCCTGGCTCGGCACCGACTTTCCCACCCCGGTCCTGAAACAGGTTCCCATGGGCCAGGTGTGGTGATGGGGGTCCTGCAGACTGTGGAGAAGGATCTCCAAGTGACAACAGCAGGGTCCAGAGGTCAGGACTCAGGCTCCTGGCCGTCACCCCATCACGTATGAGCCCCAAGATCAGTCACGCCTGTTCCTTCATCCAGGAAAGCCTCACGGAGCTGATGGGAAGCCCGTGAGGGTCCCACGAGGGCACTTTGAGAACTAGAGAACACAAGGACGGAAGCAGAGAATGTGAAGTGAGGAGGACCCTCCCCAGTGGAGTGCTCAGATCAGGGTTGGGATAAAGCCAACGCTGGGCGTCGGGGACACAGGCAGCACTTACACCAGCCCCTCCTGTCCCCTTAGGAACTGAATCTCATTGTTCTGGGAGGTTCTAGAAGGCAGGGAAGTATGGGGGGTGCTGTATGCCCCTTTAACCAGCTGAATGACACAGGCAAGACCTTCCTCCTCACTGACCCCCTTTCTTTGCCCATAAAATAAATTACTGGAGTCTGGCTTGGTGACACGCACCTATAATCCCAGGTCCTCAGGAGGCTGAGGCAGGAGGATCGCAAGTTTGAGGTTAGTCTGGGCAACCCTCAGCAATTTATCAAGACCCTGTCTCAAAATAAAAATAAAAAGAGCTGGGGTGGGTGTATCTCAGTGGTAAGCACAGTACCAAAGAAGTAAAATTAAAAATATACAATTATTGGGTGGTTGTGAGGGCAAAGCACATTTCCTGGACGTAGGAGGGCCTCGGTGCATCTTACGTAGCTGTTTTATTAAGTTGTTTTTAATTTTCCTGGTTGTTTCCCTTCCCACTCCCACCTCTTTGCTTATTATTAATTAATTTATTTTTGCAGTGCTGGGTATTGAACCCAGGGGACCTTTACCACTGAGCTGCACCCCAGTCCTTTTTATTTGATTTTGAGACAAATTTATGATCCTCCTGCCTCAGCCTCCTGAGCAGCCGAGATGACAGGTGTGTGCCACCACATGTGACTTCCTTCTTAATTAACTTTTGCAGACTCTGTTTCAAATAAAAAATGGGGGAAAATGGGCTGGAGATGCTCAGTGGTCGAGTGTGGGGAGCCATCCTTATCCAGGAAAATCAGATGAGGCTGAGCTGTGGGGCACAGAGGCTTGACTCCTAGGAAGTGGCAGCCGAGGAGGACTGTCCCAGACCCTTGGGGAGTGTGTGGTGCTGTGTGGGAGTGGTTCCCTGTCTGGTACTGTGATGGTTTTCCTGAGTACAGGGCTCCCCTAACTCCACCCCATCCTGTCCACACAGAAGAAGTGCCTCCAGTCTGGGCCGCTTTCTCTGTGTGGCTATAAATAAAAGAGTGGGGCTACTCCATGTGGTGAGAGGCCAGACCCGTCACACCCCCTCTCATTTGAAAAAGGTATTGGGGGGCTGGGGTTGTGGCTCAGTGGTTAAAGTGCTTGCTTAGCATGCATGAGGCACTGGGTTTGATTCTCAGCACCACATATAAATAAAAGAATAAAATAAAGGTCTGTCAACATCTAAAAGATATTTTAAAAAAATAAAAAAAATAAAAAAAGTATTGGCTCTTGTGTGCTTATTTTTTATTTTTTATTTTTTATTTTTTGGAACCGGGGATTGAACTCAGGGATGCTCAGCCACTGAGCCACATCCCCAGCCCTATTTTGTTTTTTATTTAGAGACAGGGTCTCACCGAGTTGCTTAGGGCCTCGCTAAGTTGCTGAAGCTGGCTTTGAACTCGCGATCCTCCTGACTCAGCCTCCCAAGTTGCTTGGATTACAGGCGTGCGCCACCATGCCCGGCTCTTGCGTGATTATTGATTAGATAAGTTTATGGGTAATTGATTGACTGATAACCAACATCGTCTTGGCAGTTAAACCTTTGAGAAACCCCCATAGTTGAGGCCCCTGGGTTCAAATTCCAGAAGAAAGAAAATGTCACCTGCCCAGTGGTGGTAAGGCAACCCCAGGGAAGGACTTCCTTCCAAGTCAAGGCTGAGGGGCAAGGGTGGGAGGAAGCAGAGGCCCCACGGTGCAGGCCTCCTCCAGCCAGGCCCTGGGCTCACAGATGCTGTTGCAGTTGGGCCCCAACAATCCTCAGAGGAGACTGAGAATGATAAGGGGTTTGGCCAGGGACACACAGTGTTGGCTGAAATCCCAAACCAGCTCCTCTGATGTGGAATCCCAGGCTTCCTTTAAGGGCGCTGTGCCTGGACTGGGTCAGTCCCCTCTGCCTAGAGCCTTGCAGGGTGTGTGAGCTTGTGCATGCCTGTGTGTGTGTGTGTGTGTGTGTGTGTGTGTGTGTGTGAGAGAGAGAGAGAGAGAGAGAGAGAGAGAGGCGAGCTCCCGACCCCCCAGGGTCCTCACAGTTCAGTGCCACAGCCCATCTCCAGGGCCTGCTATGTGCCACAAAGCTGCACTCGCAGACTTGCCCATCTTCTCTCCAGGGCAGGGCGGCTCAGAGCCAGCAAGGGGACAGGGCTGAGCACCATGTGGGTGCTAAGGGAGGGCAGGAGCACCCAGAGAGAGGAACGGCCTGGCCTCCCTTCTCCCAGCCGGCTCCGGCCGGTGGCGCACCGCCACCCCCACCCCAGCTGCCCTCTAATTGCCAGGAATGCGTCGCAGCGCTGTCCCCAGCTCTTCCTCCCCTGCATTCCACAGCGGCTGCCCTGACGGGGCAGGGCAAATGACACGGTGGCCCAGTCATAAAAGCCACTTTCCAAAACAAGAAGCTTGAGGCTGGGACGCAGCTGGGTCACTCACCGACGGCGCGGGCTCGGGAGGCGTCCGGCCGGCGCGCAGCCCGGGGTCCCTTTAAGCAGGGCCTCCCTCCCCGCCCCCTGCCCGTGCTGACGTCAGCAGGGAGGCGCGCGAGTGAGTGAGGGGCCGCGCCGCCCCGGCCGAGCCGCCCGCCGCGCCGCCAGCTGCCGGAGCCGCGCCTGCACCCAGCTGCCCGGAGAGGTAAGCGCCGGCGGCCGGGCCACCTGCGCCGGAGCTGCGGCTTTGCAGGGGCGCCGGGGACGCGGCCGGGAGCGGGGCGGGAGCAGCCGCCCAGCCTGGGGGCGCTGCTGGCGGCGCCGCGGGGCCACCGTCCCTCCTCCCTCCTCCGCTCCCCTGGACCCCCCGAGGGAAGCCGAGGCGCAGCGGCCCCAGGCCAGCGCGGGTGTGTCTGGCCCAGGAGGCAGGGACGGCCTCCCATCTGGGAAGCCGGGGAGGGAGCCGGTGGCTGCAGGAACCGCCGTGCTCCTTCCAGATGCCAAAGGCGGGCTGCGGAGCATCCCCGGTCTCTGCCCCAGGAAGCTGGGCGAGGACTGGGAGGGACCGTCGGGGCAGACAGACAGTGGACCTGGGGCAGCTGCTTTATCCGGACTGTCTCCCCCTGTGGATGGGGATAGTGGTGGTCATTGGCTTGGAGAGGTGGCTCCTTGTCATTTTCACCTTGGAGCCACCCCGCCGGGAGTCCCTGCCTCTCCCGTGCCCGCTGGGCTCCCTCTGGCCTCCGCACTTGCTGGGCACAGCCCTACTCCACAGCGCAGGGTGAGGAGCCAGGCTGCAGGGACACTGCTGCTTTGGGATGCAGGGAGTCAGGGTGGCCTTGGCTGGCATCAGACTCCCGAGGGGCCTGGCTCTGACAGGAGGAGACTGGGTGGCGGTAAGGGGCGATGCTGGCTGGCACCCACGAGGAGGCAGCAGGTCCTGCCAGGCTGCCAGCCTGCAGGCTCTTCCCAGGGAGGGAGGGAGACCAGAGAGAACAATAATAAATACAGAGGGGGAACTGCTGGATGGCGGGCCGGGGGAGGGGAGGAGGAAGTGTGCCTGGCAGGGGTGGGCGACCTCTGAGAGCCTGGCACCGCTCAGCCTGTGCCCTCAGGAGGGCCCTCTCCCTGGGAGGAGGGGGAGCCTGTTTCCCAAACCTGACCCCATCCAGCGCCCTGGGCCTCCAAATTCTGAATGTTTCCTCTTCCCAGCCTCACCCCTCCCCCATCTCCTTGAAGTCCTTTCCCAAAACATCTATTTTTCATATCTGCCCATTCTGATTTGTCTGCCCCTACCTCCAAAAAATAAATAAATAAATAAAAGGTGCAATGTGCAAGCAGGAACTGGCAGCGCAGAGGCTGGGAGGGCCAAGGGCAGTTTTGGCCACAGACATTTATCCCAGGCCTGGAGAGAGTTGGCTGGATAATGTTCATGGATGCCTGCTGGTCAGGGGCATCTGGGGACCAGAAGGCTGGTGGATAGGAGACGTCTGTCAGTCCAGGACATCCCCCAGGGCAGCATCCAGCAGAGGGCGCTCTAAGCCTGTCTGAGCTGGTCACGTCCACTGGTCCTTGGTGGCCAGGACTCAGAGCCTGGGGGCAGATCAGACGTTTGTGCTTGCTGCCTGGCAATGTGGCGCTCTTCCTCGGCCTCAAAGCCAGTGGAGTACGTGGTAGTCCCAGGGCGCCAGGTACAGCACTGGAAAGCTCCAGGCTCTGGGCTCACACGGATTTGCACTCAATGTGACTTTGATCAGTCTGTTCCTCTCTCTAGGGGGACTCAGAAGGGGAAGGTGACTTGCCTAGGACCACACTGCCAGGTAGAGGCAGAGCTGGGATGACTCTCCTGGAAGCCTAAAGGCCTTTGACACAGTGGCCCCAGGTCAGCCTGGGCACTGACAGGGGCAGGGCAAAGGGGCACTCAAGTCATTCAACACTAGTGTTGGCTGGGGCAGCCCCTGTGCACACCAGGCATGCGCGTGCACACACACACACACACACACACACACACACACTGGGGGGAAGGAACCAGGTTTAATTAGGTCACCTCCAGCTGCAGGAGCAGCTTTGACACTGGTATTTTAAGGAGTGTCTGGGAGGCTGGGGGAGGGGAGCAGCCAGGCAAGCTCCAGCTTCAGTCTGGTGGTCCCAGGGTTGTGCGGTCACCCTACAGGCCCAGGAAGCCCCCATGTTCAGCAAGCTCTTCCACTGCCGTCCTGGCGCTCCCTGTCCTTTCTTTTTTTAAGCGACTGTATCCATTCCTCCCCATCTGCTCCCCATGATGGGGGCTTGGGGCGGGGACGTTTTTATTGGGGGAGTTGTTTTTAATCGTGGCAGAGTTGGCGGGTGACTCACCCAAGGTCAAGGTCTGAGTCAGCGCAATGCCAGAAATAGAACCCCAAGTCCTGTCTCCCCAGCTCTTCCACACCCCCACTCCTCCCTCTCCAGGGGCAGCTGGTCCCCCTGCCCATCCCACCCAGGGCCTTTCTGCACTTCGCCCCAGACATCTCCAGGATATAGAAGGGGTATAGCTGTGACCTCCACGAACCTCTGCACCCTCTGAGCCTCTCTCGCTCCTCCCAGCCTCCCTCACTCTGAGCCTGGATCTTTGCGCAGGTTCTTATGAGGACTCTATGAGGAACAGGGAGGAAGGGCTTGGCAGGTGGCTAATAACCAGTAGGTGGGGGCAGGGATTCTCACTGAATCAGGGTTTCCCACACCAAACTGGGGCCCTCCAAGGGCAGAGCTGTCCTCATGTTTGTCCAGTGCCTGGTACTTTGTTTTATTTCAGGCACGTGTATGTGAAAAAAAAATTTATTGGCATATAGGACACTGGCTAGGAAATGTCAACTTGGGGTCCACCCCTTCTGTATATTTTTGACACCCTCAGAGGAGAGTTGGACTGACCTTCTTCAGCCATCTGGAACAGCCATGATTCATATGGATGGAGATAAAGGTGAAGCCCAGAGGGACATGTGCTAGTCCCAAGTCACAGCATTGGGTTTACTCTCCCAGATTTGCCCTGGCGTGGAAGGATCTTTACAGTCGGAGACACCCCAGGCAACCATTTCTAGTCCATTCTTTTGGAGGAAGCTGAGAATTGGAGCAGAGCCCCAGCTGGCTATGGTCACCTGCTCCCAGGGCTGAGTCACCATTCAGAGTGCCATGGCTCTGCATCACACCTTGCGTTATCTCCAAGTAGTCCTGACATTTTGTTTTTGCATCCTTGGACCCCTCATTCGCAGATCAGAGTCCCCTGGAGTTTGGATTTCCTGTGAGGCAGTGAAGATGAACTTGGCTGGAGGGTCAGAATCAAAGCCTGTGGCCAGGGAGATACCCTGTCACGGGGACTCTGCCCCTGGTCTCTTCCCCGGAGCAGGGTGCTGCGATCAGCTCACTTGACAGATGAGGACACTGAGACCCAGGAAGGGAGAGTCCCTGAGCAAGTGCCGCAGAGCCAAGATTGAACCCCAGTGGCCCAGCGAGCTGCCCTCCTGCTGGTTCTGAGGGCATAATTCCAGACACGGAGGCCCCAGCAGCAGATCCCTCTGGGGCTGGCCTTCGCTGGAGTTGAGGCAGATCTCTGTCTCTCTGCTCTTAGGGGAGTTTATTTTTGCCTTTAGTTTCTCAGGGAAAGTTCTTTTTGTGAAAGTTCCAGCCTCCACTCAGCTGAACCAGGAACAGAATTGATCTTCATAGGTAGAGCACTGGCTTACCATCTGACAACTCTGGGCTCTGTCACTGACCTGCTTCCCTAGGTGACCTTGGATGAATCACTTACCTCTCTGAGTCTCAGCTGCCTCATCTGTGAAATGGAAACAATTGTAATTTTAGCCTTTTGGGGCAAGTGGAAGGTTTTAAAAACTGTAAGTTAGTCTCTGTAAAGACTTACATGGTGAAAGGGGTGAGAGGCTTCAGGCCACAAACGCCTCCTCATCTTCACTTGCCCTTTTTGGTAGCGACACTCTGGAGAAAGGGCCTGAACTGGAGGCTTGCTCTGCATCCCCGTCCCTCTGCCCTCACCTCCCAGGCTGCGGGGTGTTGTGCGGCTCCTCCCAGTCCAGGGCCTCTCCAGAGTCACACAGCAAGTCAACAGCACTGCAGGGCCTTGCACAGGACTCCCGACTCCCCGCCGCAAGGCCCCAGGGTTGGCTTGTCCTGGCCTAAATCCTGGCTCAGGCATGGTGTCCCTGATTGAGTGACTGAACCTCCCTGAGCCTCCGTTTCCTTATCTGCAAAAAATGGGGTTAGAGTGACAGCAAGGTTAGAACACTGCGGCAGGAATTGAGTAAGAAGAGAAACTGGCTGGGGTGGTGGCTCAGTTGGTGGAGCCCTTGCCTGGCCTGCACAGGCCTGGGCTCAATCCTTGGCCCCACCAAAAAGAGAAAGACACTGGATGTGAACGGGCAGGGATGGCAGGGGCAAGTCCCTGGGGAAGCAGAGGGTGGGTGTGGAAGGCTGCTGGGCCAGGTCCCCCACCTCCAATCCTGAAACAGCCCTGCCTGCGGGGAGCAAGCCCTGCCAGCACTTTGCCAGCACTTCCCCTCCATCCCATCCATCCTCAAGACCAAGAGAGGAGGCCAGCAGGAGGCGTCAGGGTGGAGAGCCCTGGCTGGCAAAGTGGAAGCTGTCAGAGGCTGTGCCCTGAGGGGCCTCCTGCCTTCTCTGGGGAGAGCCCTGTAAGGCCTGTGGCTTCTGTTGCTCTTGCGCCCCCTGCTGCTGGTCTCTCAGTTGCTTCTAGGCCCCATCCTGGGAGAGGAGGCAGGGAGGCTGTCCTCACCTTGACCTTTCCCACTGCCTACTTAGGGAGGGGTCTGGAAGCCATGGTCGCCTGGCTGACTTGGGAGCAGTGGTCACCTGGTTGGCCCCAGCAGGCCATGGCTCAGTGTCTGTATCTCCCCGGTAACCACTGTGGACTGCCCTCCTCCCCCATCCCCCAGGACCTCCCAGCACCAGCTGTCACTGCCAAGCAGTAGGGAGGCCAGGACACCCTGCTTTCCAGAGAGAAGGAAGCTTCTGTCCCCACCACCTGCCATCCTTCGCCCAGGTGGGGCAGGAGCTGTCGATGGAGGGCCTGGTGTCTAGTGCTTCCCCAGATGGGTCACATGGGGAATTTTGCTCCCATCTTCTCTTTCTGGTGACAGCTTTGTGGAGATATTTACAGTCCTTACTGTCCACCTGCTTGAAGTGTAAGGTTCCAGGGCTGGGGTGTGGCTCAGTGGTGGAGCGCTCCGGGCGTGCAGCGGGCCCTGGGCTGGACCCCAGCACTGGAAAAACAAAACAGAGAAGTGTGCGGTTCAGCTGCTGTTGGTATATTCACAGAGCTGTCAATCACCAGAGGGCACACTTCTGTTGCCCCCAAAAGAACTCTGCCCAGGGGCTGGAGCTGCAGTTCAGCAGTAGCGCGCTTGCATGGCGCTCCCCAAGCCCTGGGCTCTGTCTGCAAAACAAGCACCACAAAACAAGCAAGCAAGCGAAAGGAATCTCTACCTGTTGGTGGTCGCCACCTGCCCCCCACAGCCCTCTCCTGGTCATTGCACTTGAGTGGGCTCGAGCCACACGTGGGCTTTGTAACAGCTCCTTGTGGCACGTGTTCAGGACTCACCCATGTGGGGGTGAGTCAGTACTTCATGTGTTCTCATGGCCCAGGGATGTCCTGCTACAGGGCTGGACCTCGGTTGGTTCATCCATTGGTGGGCATTTGGGTTGTTTCCACTTTTTTTTTTTTTTTGGAACCAGGGATTGAACCCAGGGACACTCGGCCACTGAGCCACATCCCCAGCCCTATTTTGTATTTTATTTAGAGACAGGGTCTCACTGAGTTGCTTAGGGCCTCGCTAAGTTGCTGAGGTTGGCTTTGAACTCGAGACCCTCCTGACTCAGCCTCCCAAGTCGCTTGGATTACAGGCGTGCGCCACCACGCCCAGCTGTTTCCACTTTTTGACTGTTCTGAATAGAGTTGCTGTGAACATTGAACTGAAAGGTTTTCTTTTTAGTTGTAGAAGGACACGATTTTAAAATTTTATTTATTTACTTTTATGTGGCACTGAGGATGGAACCCAGTGCCTCACACATGCTAGGCAAGCACTCTGCCACTCAGCCCAGCCCCATTGACTGAAAGTTTTTTGTGTGGTTGCTTCTCTCTCTCACTTTTCTTTCTTTCTTCTTCTTTCTGCGGTGCTGGGGATGGACCCTGAGTCTCATGCATGCCAGGCAGGCACCCTGCCTCGAGGCCTCATCCCCAGTGGTTTTCTTCTAAGGGGCCCATGGCTTTGGATGTGACTCAGTGGTAAAGTGCTTGCCTAGCATGCGTGAGGCCTTGGGTTTGATCCCCAGCACCACAAAAAGGGGGGAAAAGGTGTATTTTATCCAGGCAGGAGGATGGCTTGAGCCTGGGAGTTCCAGGCCAGCCGGGGCACTTAGTAAGTCCCTCTCTCAAAAAATAACAACAAAAAAAGACGAGGAGCCGGGGCAG
This sequence comes from Glaucomys volans, assembly GCA_020662805.1. Lineage (NCBI taxonomy): Eukaryota > Metazoa > Chordata > Mammalia > Rodentia > Sciuridae > Glaucomys > Glaucomys volans. The sequence continues at coordinate 216,329 of JAJEJO010002075.1, forward strand.
AGGCTCAGGGGTGGAGCTCATGCTGAGTGTGCATTCCACAGCAGCCAATCAATTAATTTGAAAAATAAAATGGGGATGAAAAGGCCAAGCTGGGCCTCCTGACTCCCGGAGTGAACCCCAAGCTGAGAGCCCACAGCGCCCCTGCAGCTCCACTGGCTGGATGGGAGGGTGTGGGAGGCGGGAGGGTGCTTCCCCACCTCCACCCCCGGGGACGGCACAGCCAGCTCATCATCTTGGCCCAGAAAATTCTCACTTGCTGTGTGAGTTTGAGCAGAAGCCAGAAGACTTGCTGCAGTGCCAGGGGTGGACCAGTGCCTCGGGGGCCCTGAAGCCCTGCGAGGTGTGTCTTCCTGCCCTGGACTCTGGACTCCTGAGAAGCCACAGCCAAGGCCCACCACAGCCTCAGAGGGGGTGAGGCAGGGTTTATCAGCCCCCTTGGACTGATGAGCAAACCGAGGCCCGTGGAAGCGCTACCCAAGGTCAATAGCTAGTCGTAGCGGTGTGAGAGCTCTCCTGGGCCCAGGGCCCCTCCCGGCTCCACTGAGAAGCTTTTCCCTCCCCAGGTTCCACAGTAGGTGTAATGGGGTTCCAAGACTTCCCGACCCTTTTCCTCAGGCGAGGAACACACAGGCTGGTTTTTCTCAAGGTCATCTCGCACCTAGCTGTTGCCTGGGGATTTTGGTTAATTAGCATTGACAATATCGGTGTGTTGGGTCTATACCTGAGGGTACTGGCCATGACATTTAACCCCCAGCATCCTCAAGTGACAGTACCAACCTCTTTCTTTTGCTTCCTCTTTGTCATGGTACTAGCGATGGAGCTGAGGGCATCACACACACACGTGCTAGGCAAGGCTCTTCCACTAAGCTACACCCCCAGCCCTTCAGCCTCATTTGGAGAGGCAGAAACTGGGCTAAGGAAAAATAGCCCACGTTCCCAAGAGCTCATGGTGCACTGGTCCTGTCTTCCTCCTCCAATCTCTCTCTCTCTCTCTCTCTCTCTCTCTCTCTCTCTCTCTCTCT
>JAJEJO010002075.1:217360-275943 GCA_020662805.1 Glaucomys volans
TCTCTCTCTCTCTCTCTCTCTCTCTCTCTCTCTCTCTCTCTCTCTGCAGTCCTGGGATCAAACCCAGGGCCTTGCATGCTGGGCCAGCGTGGTCCCATTCTAAGAATGTGCTTAACCCTCAGAGTAGCCTTTCTATGAAATAAGAAACAACCTGTGCCCAAATTATTATAGAGCACATGGTGTCAGAGGTCTGGAGCGTTGCTCAAGGCCCTGGAGCAGGTAGGTGGAGGGCCAGGATTCTTACACGCGCCAGGTCTGGAGCCTGCTCCCCTGCCCACCATTGGGATCCGCAGAGGGCGGCTTAAGCTCACCACGTTGTAGGTGACCAAGTTGAGATTTGAACCCAGAGCTGTGAACGTGAAACAACTCAAATCTTGGCCAGCCTAGCCCCACCGCCCCGGCCCTGGAGTTAGGAGTTGGACTCGGGGCTTCTATGGCTGCTTTTGTTTTGTTTCAGTGCTGGGGTGGGACCCGGGGCCTTGCACACTCAGCCTGTGCTTGGCCCCTGAGCTGCACCGCAGCCCTAAGTGACCGCTGTGTCTTCCCGGTGAGGACCGAAGCTGCAGGAGCAGCAGGCAGGAGTCACCCTCCCTTCTTGTGCCCCATGTCCAGAGCTGTGCCCAGTGTACTCACCGGTGCCTCCCTCTCTCCCTTGCAGACGGAGCCTGTGGCTGGCAAGGCCACCGAGCAGGGCCAGGCCGGGCCCTGCCCGCAAGGACACCCAAGCCCTTCTCCTCCGGCCCCTGAGCCGCAGAGCCCACCAGGCTCTCCTGCTGGCCCCACCATGACATCAGAGCCCACGTCGCCGCCTGTGGTGCCGCCACTCCACTCCCCCAAGTCCCCTGTCTGGCCCACCTTCCCCTTCCACAGGGAGGGCAGCAGGGTCTGGGAACGGGGCGGAGTCCCTTCTCGGGACCTGCCCAGCCCTCTGCCCACCAAACGGACCAGGACATATTCAGCGTGAGTACCGGCCCCTGGCCAGGTCTCTGGTCTTCCCCAGGAGGGGGCTGAGCCCACCCATCCCCCTCCCCCATCCCCGCTGTCCTCACCTGAGCACAGAGAAGTTGCATGGAGCTTCCAGTGACGAAAATATACTGGGCTCCCCACCAGGGACCCAGAGATGAGCAAGACGAGAGCCCATTCCCAGCTGCTCATGGTTTAGTGGGATTGTGTCCACCCCATTGCCACCTGGCAGGGGTGGGTGAGGACACCCGGGTGCGGGTGCGAGGGCATGTGAGGGCATGCTCCCGGGTTGGGAGGTGCTTCTGGTGAAGGGAGTTGGGTGTTCCAGGAAGACAGAACAGCATGGGGTTCGCCCTTGGGGCAGGGTGGGCAGGCTGGACAAGGCCACAGTGGGAGGGTGCCTGGGAACCACAGGGAGGCACACTTGGCTTGGCCAGAGGGTGTTTTCTGCTTGTTTTTGGTGGCAATGTTGATTGGGCTGTGTCTGACCCAAGGCTGGGCACAGGGCAGGTACTTAGTAAATGGCAAGTGAAAATGAGTGAGGAACAGGGGCAACGGCTGCTCAGGAGTGCGGGAGCGCCCACGTGGGAGGTACTGGAGCCCAGGTTGGAGTTCTTCACTTGGGAGTCCTTCCAGAGGAATCCACTGAAGCCAGACAAGGAAGGGAGGTGATGTGGAGAGAGGGCCACCCGCAGGGGGTCAGGAGACCTCTGTGTGGTGTGAGGCAGGCTTCATAGGCAGGGCCGGGGAGGGGGCTCCCCAGGCTGCAACTCCAATCCCCTACCCTGTCCCCAGGACGGCCCGGGCCTCGGCCGGCCCCGTCTTCAAGGGCGTCTGTAAGCAGTTCTCACGCTCGCAGGGCCATGGCTTCATCACCCCTGAGAACGGGTCCGAGGACATCTTCGTGCACGTATCTGAGTGAGTTCCCTTCTCCTTGTTCCCGGCTCAAGGAGGCCTCCTCAGGGGCTGGGGTTGTGGCTCAGGGGTACAGCACTTGCCTAGTAAGTGGGAGGCACTGGGTTCTATTCTCAGCATCACACAAAAATAAATGAATAAAAAAATTTAAAAAAAAAAAAAAGAAAGAAAAAAAGGAGGCCTCCTCAGCTTCTCCCCTGGCTGGCCAAGGCCTGTGTCCCTGTCTTTCTTCCCTCTTGGGTGGGGCTGGGGGTGTGGAAGGAAGCAGCTGGGGCCGGGAGGGAGGGGGACACAGACCTCAGAGCCCCAGAGCCTGGGATCCTGTCCAGCCTCATGGGAACCCGAGGGGCTGGACCAGCTCCCGGGTCTCGGCCTAGAAGGGGCCTTCGGTGGGTAGGTAAGGATAGGTCTAGGCCTATCCCCACCCACCCCTAATGCCAGGGATGATGGAGGGGGTGTCCCTGAACTTTTCTGAGGGCTTTGGAGACCCCCCTGTGACCCTTCACCTTCAATCCCCAGAGAGGGAGGCGTTTCATAGATGTCTGACTCCCGTTTCGTAGATTAGAGAGCAGAGGCTTTGCTAGGCCATGGGCCCAGGCTCCCCGGCCTAGCTAGGCTGGGGCCAGGCTGCCCTGCACCAGGCCACAGTGGCATCTGGAGAGGGGCCTGCTCTTGAGCTGACGCCCCTCTCCTATCTACCAGCATCGAGGGAGAGTATGTGCCCGTGGAAGGCGACGAGGTGACCTACAAGATGTGCCCCATCCCACCCAAGAACCAGAAGTTCCAGGCTGTGGAGGTGGTGCTCACCCAGCTGGCCCCCCACACCCCCCATGAGACGTGGTCTGGCCAGGTCGTGGGCTCCTAGGCTGGGGGCAGCCACACCAGGGGCGGGGGCTGGCAGCAGTGGGCCCCACACCCCCAGCGCTGCTGACCAGCCCCCGGGCGGCCTCAGTGTGCACGTCCGTCTGTCTGTCTGTGCTCGTGGCCGTGAGTGTGTGCCTCCACCCACCCGTGACCTGTGACTGTTGTGCGAGTCGGCCAGGAGCTGGATGGAGGGGAGGCCGCCAGCCCTGCCTTGGCCTGTCCTTCCTCCCTCCTCCCTGCAACACACACAGGACCCTCTCGCCCTCCTGTCCGCCGTCCACGTTGACTGAGCTTCTGCGAGCCCACGTCAGGCTCATGGGGACTCAGGGACCCCCTCTTATGAGCTTGCTCCCCTCACTGCTGCCTGCAGCCCTGCTGGGTCCCAGCCCATCCTGGGCCAGACCCCGCTTGTGCTCCTGCCTCCTGCCCTGGGCTGGGGTCTCTGCCATGGCCTGGACCCTCTCTCTCAGAAGCCAGGCAGGTGAGTGCTTTGGGGGCCTCCAGTTCCAGCAGGAGAGGAGCCTGCTCAGAAGGGGTTCTCCTTTCACTGGCCAGTCCCTCCTCAGCCCACAAAGGCTGTGTTCCTTCCCCAAAGCAAGGAACGGGGGACACGGCTCCCCGGCTTGGCTGGAGCCATCCCCTCTACCCTGACTTCCAAACTCTGTGGATGCTTTGTCCTGGGCCCAGCCACGATGGCTACTGAGGACATGGTGATGGACCAACAAGTCCCCTCAGGTCAGGCCACGCCCAGGCACCTGAAAGATGGCCCTCAGCCTGGGAGATCACGGGCCGTGCAACCCCATGCCAGCCCCCCTTCCCACAGTTGTAGGATGGCAGCTCCCAAAGGTCCCTGACAGGCCGCTAGCTAAGGTGTTCCTCATCTTGTCCCTGCCTGGAGTCCCTCTGGGACCAAGATGTGTGTGTGGCAAGGTGGCCTGGCCTGAGAGGCCAGGTGGGGCTTTGCCTCCACATTTCTTCTAGAGAGCCCATACATAAAATGGGTATTTAAGGGGTCACAGGCTCAAGGGAGGGCCTGCCAGGACAGTGACCCCTGTGAGACCCAATCTTTGAGTAAGCTTGGGGGTTTGAGTGCCCAGGCTGGGGGTCAGTGCCTGTCCAAGTGGCCTTGCAGGTGCACAGCTCCAGGTTAAAGGTCAGTGGGCCATCTGCTCCTCACCCCTGCCTGGTGCCCAGCACGCAGAGGCAGGGGGCCCAGAGCTGCTGGAGGCTCTGGTCAGCCTCTCCGACACCCCCTCCGAGCTCAGCTTCTCCAGCAAGGCCTGTCCCTGAGGAACAAGGACTCCCTGCCCCTCCTGGTGGAGGGCTTGCTGGAGCAGGAGTACTCGTTGCCTGCCAGGCTTCCCTCCTGTAAGCAGACCCCCTTTCTTGGTGCCCCAGGGGCTGCCTGGGGGCAGTGGGCAGCAGCTGTCCTCCCTGTTCTGGGGCCCTGAAGAGCCCAGTCAGAAATCCTCCCAACACCCCAGCCACGGACCCCCCATCCTTCCTAACACTGGCAATAAACTCTCGACTGTGACCTACCCTGGCCCAGAGCTGCCTTTGTCCTGCAGGTGCCCCAGGAAGGACGCGCCAAACTGGCCTCTTTGGGGTTTCAATGGATCACACTTCCTGGGTGACCCAGGCAAGTCCCAGTCCCAAAGCATGTGACTGGAGCCAGTTATCCCCTCAGACACATCCGACACCAGGCCTCGTCTAGGCCACTTTAATAGTGTGACAGAGTTCTCTGAGATGTGCGCCCGACGCTCTGCACCCGCCTGGCCGGGCAGGCGCACAGGGTGGATCCTTATCATACTCTCCCACATGCCGCCTCCCGGTGTGGACAGAGACCTGCTCACTTAGAAGTACGAGCAGCAGCTGTGGCCAGGGCCACCCAAGTGGAGGGTGGGGACACTGGGCACAAGGAGGATGGGAGCAGGTCTCTCCAGGAGATGGCTGGCAGAGAAGGAGGGCCTGGTGCCCTGCCGAAGGCCAGGTTCTCCCTTCAGGCTGGGCGGACTCTGGACGCCAGGGTGCACAGGTGTGGGTCCGTCATGCCTCGTGGGCTGTCTCTGGGAAGAAAATCTCTCTGCACCTCCTCACTGTGTCCTGAGGGGAGACCACGCTGTGGCCAACTGTCCGGGGGTCAGCATAGATCTCAAAGTCGTTCCCACCCTGCACACAGGGAAGGGCAGAGAAGACATTTTAGGTGATTTGGAGGGGAAGGGGGAGTTTCCCGGGTGGGTATCCACGCGGCCAGCCAGTCATGGGGGCCCCCCTCGCGTCCTCAGAACCACCAGGAAGTCCACGTTCGCAGCCTGTGTCAGCCCTCCCCGGGTGCCAGGCTTCTGATCTGCATAATGGGGTTAAGTGAGCGTGGACGGTCCTCCAGGAGCCCCTAAGAGGTCTGCTCCACTGCCCTGCGTCCTGGCCTTGACCTCAGGTGCTTTGGATTGAGGGGAACCTGAGTGGGCCACACTCACAGGGCTGGTCTCGTTCCCAAAGAAATGAATGGTGTCGAAGCTGTCCTGGTCCAGGCTGTCCAGGCAATACCGCTTGTCCCAGCCCTCAGGGAAGACGTCGAAGCTGATCATGCCTCCTGGGGGAGGGGCAGACAAGACACGGGCGCTCATTCCTTCCTGTGAGTCTGCTTAGCGCAGGGCCAGGGCACAGGACAGACTCAATCTTCGGGACAGTCTGATTCAGGTGGGAAACAGAGGAGACCTTCGGAGAGCACTGGGGGAGCCTCACCCAGCCAGCCCGCCTGGGAGGCCTGAAGTGACACCAAGCTGGGACCTAAGCTCTAGGGGGTGTCTTGGGAGATGAGTGCAGTTCCCAAGACAGGGGAGGCTGAGGAGTGGCCCATCAACACTCAGACTGCAAGAGAGGGAGAAGCTTGCCGCCTGGGCTCCAGCGGAGGCCCTAGGTCTGGTTTGGAGCGAGGAAGAGCTGGGGGACCCTGTAATCCAGCGCGGGCTTTACCTGAGCCTGGCAGCCGGTCTCCCCTTTGGCCACGGGGCGTGGGGGAGGCTGTAGCCAGGGATCAGCTGTGTCAGCCACGTGGCAGTCTGGATGAGCTGCCAGTAGTGGTGGGGAGCTGGGTGAGTTCCAGATGCCTCTGCCTCAGCCCTGGGACTTACTCCCAGGTAGACTGAGCCTGGGATTGTGGGGAAGAAAGCTCAGCTCTAGGAGGACATGGGGCATTTGCCCAGGCAGATGTGCTATGGCATTGGTGAGCTCAGTGGGTGCCCTGAGGGGTGGGCTCCTGGGTCAGGCCTCTTAGGTCCACTGCGGGATGGACATACCTCGGGAAAACCTCAGCCCTTTGCCAGCAAATTCTGTCTTCAGGGCTTCCACGAACTTCTCCCGGATCTTCTCCTTCTGCAGAGGGGAGTGCAGACAGAAGCTCAGAAGACCCACCCCAATGCCAGGCCCCGTCCACACAAGCTCACTGGTCCTCCAGGCGGGTCTGAGCCTCACTTTACAGATGAGGAAACAGGTTTATTGAGGGCTCTGCTTGTTGAAGGTTGCCTGGCTGTAGTGGCAGAGCCAGGGCCTGAGCTAGAAGGTCCTGGACTAAGAACTCCTGCCAGACCTCCGTCAATGGGGTGTGGCTGGGTATTCTGAAAAAGACCTGAGAGCAGAGGCAGGAGGAGGAAGGCGTGGGGCAGGCAGCCCAAGGCCCATGTCACGTGTTCACCTCAGGCAAGGTTCAACCCTGCTAGCTCTGCCCAAGATAACAGCAAGCTGTGGCTCAGGCACCAGAAACAGGATCCTCAGGCAGAAGACCCTGACCAAGCAGTCCCCGCGTTCAGAGGCCGTAGGACACGGTCGTGGCCTGGGGAATGGACCCCATTGACTGAGCATATCCTGTGAGCTGTGCTGGGTTGGGGTTGCAGCAGGACCCAGGACGGCCCCGCCCCTCTACACGTGGAGCAGGGGTAGTCACTCTGGGCCCGACTCTGCTGAGACCATGCGGGGAATGGCAGGCCAGGCCTGGAGGGGCCACGGGTCACGCAGGCCAGCCTGACCACTGGTCTTGGCTACTGGGCTAGTCGGGGCCACAGGAGCAAATGGAAACGAACACCCCCTTCCAGCTGCAGCAGCACTGAGCTCCTCGGGACAGTCAGCTCAGAGGGGACTGGCTTGGGAGGTTTGGACACATCCTAGGGGACAAGGGCCACTATGAGTGACTAGTACCACTTGAATAGACCGGGCAGGGCTGGCACACAGAGGCAGGCAGCGGCCAGCATGTGGTGCCTGAGGTGGTCCAGGAGGCTACAAGACAAAGGCACGGGACCCCACCTGAGACCCAAAGACAGGCTGCCAGGGCTCCAGGCTTGGCTGCTGGGCTGTGTGGCTGTGGGCAAGCCATCAAACTCTGGGCCTACTTCCTGGGGAAGCATGGGGAAATGATTGTTGACCCCAGTGCTTCCCAGTTCTGGGAGAGCAGATGAGAGATGGGACACCCTGCCAGCTGACTCTGCCTTCCCAGGGGATGTGTGGGTCCCAGGGAGGCCAGAGTCCCCTCCAGAGGCTCTGCACCACTCCAACCAGAAAACCCCCCTGGCTGTGGCCAAACCTACACTGACCTGGGGACACAGGGTGGGAGCCGTGTGGCTGCCCACCCGCTCTCAGGGAAGTACCAGTGGGCAGCGGGCTGAATCAAATCTTCACTCAGCAACCCACTCCCTGGGTGACCCTGGGTAAGTCACTTCCCCTCTGAGCCTTCATTTCCACATTCATAAAAAGGGATTCATGCTACTTATTCCATAAATTCAATCAAAACAATGTAGGCTGGGGACATGGCTCAGCAGCAGAGCACTGGCCAAGCACGCAGGAGGCCCTGGTTCAACCCGCAGCATTGCAAAAAGAAAACAAGGACTTCTGAGCACTTTTCTGTGTGTGTGTCAGGCATGTGTGGGACCCAGCAAGGAGCAAGTCCCAGAAATCTGCCTGTGGAGCTGAGGGTTTTGGAGAGACAGTAACCAGGATGTGAGAAGCAGACAGTGGCACGTGCTAGGGGGCAGTGATGGCTGCCTGGGGAAACCAAGGCAGGGCCGCAGAGCAGGACCCGCAGAGGTGCAGAGGGAGAAGGTGACACCAGGGCAGAGCTAAGGAGGTGAGAGGATGAGCTGCGGGAGGATGAGTCCACACAGTGAGAAGCTGTCTGCCAAAGGCAGAGGCCATGGCTGGAGCAAGGAGCAAAAGGAGGGCAGCAGGCTGGAGAGAGAGCGTGAGGGGGCGTGGGAACACAGCCAGGGAAACTCTCCCCTTCTGGGAGGGCGTGGTGGACTCCCTACTGCAGAGGCACAGCCAATGCTGAGGGAAGGCTGAGGAGGAGCCTGGAGCCAGCAGACCCCCAGGGCTGGGAGGGGGCTGGGACAGTGTAGGTTGGCAATGGGGAGCCTGGGAAGGATTGCAAGCAGGGGATGGAATGTGGCAAGATGTGTTTAAAAGATTCTCAAGGGCACAGCTGGAGAGCAGTCAGGGCTGAGGAGGGAGGCCAGAGGAAGGGGCAGCCGGGAGAAAAGAGGGTAGGCTAGAGGGAGTGGTATTGGGCCTGCAGCTGAGGCTGGTTGCGGAGGCTGAAGGAGCAGGTGTTGGACCTGGACCCCACAGGTGGGAAGGCAGCATGACGCCCTAGGTGTTGGCTTGGGGAAGGAGGTAGCCGGGGCTGCAGGTCATTAGGAGGGGAAACCAGCAAAAGAAAGGATGAATGAGCCCACCGCAGTGACACATGGTGACCAAATGACAGTGGTTCAGCTGAGGCCCAACCCTCTGGCCCCAGTGCATGTGACTGAGAGAAAACAAAGGCTCAGAGAGGGTGAGAGACCTGTGTCCTACAGGTCTACTTGGCACAGTGGGTGGCACCTTGTCCAACTCAGAGAACTCGATCCTCTCCTCCAGGGTGCAGCTGCGGCCAATGGGCGAGATGTTCAGCATGCCGTTCCGGAACTCGATGAAGGTTCCGCTGGTGGGGACGAGGCCCGGGGAAGGACAGCAGGAGCCAGGGGGAATAAGAGCGGCCCTGAATTCAAATCCAGCCCCACCTGGGACCACAGTCTCCCTATACTTCACAGGGGATAAGAATCACCCACTGCTAAGTCATGGGCCCAGGGCTGGGGGTGCAGCTCTGTGCTAGAGAGCTGGCTGTAGGCTTAGGGTCCATCCCCAGCACCACCACCAGGGAGAAAAAAGCCTGGGAACTGAGTATCTCCAGGTTCCATCTGGGGACCCACACTCTTCCTCCCTCAAGTCCCAAGTTCTGGAGCCCAGGCCAGATGGGAGCTCACCGCTTCTTGGGCAGTCTGAGCAGGGCCATGTAGCTGAGGCAGAAGTTGATCAGGTCCTGCAGCAGTTCTTCTCCCAGGTGGTTCTGGATGGTCTGGACAAGAAACCAGGCCCTCAGCATCTCTCCCTCAGCCCAGGACAGAAGGTGGGGTATTGCTGGCTAAGCCCTGGGGGGCACTGACCTGCTTGGAGAGCAGCCGTCCGTGCTTATACTGCACCGTCCCGTTCTCAGCAAACACATAATCGAACTTCTCAATGACTTCAGGGCCACACAGAAGCCAGGGAGAAAGAAAGAGCATGAGAACAGGTCCCACCTTTACCCAGAAGCAAGCAGAGGAGAGGAAGACTACATTTCTTGGTTTGGCCTTAGAGTCCATGTGTTCCATCCTGAACCTGCTTCTCCAGCCTCCTCGCCTTCAGCAGCAATCACTCCTCCAGGCCTTTCAGGTTCTCCCTAAGGTCCTCTGCTCATCCTCCAAGACCCAGTTCTGTCCTCGGGAAGACTTCCAGGATTCCCAGCAGGGGGCGCCACTTCCACTCTGTACTCCCATAACCCCATTATACAGGGGGTCTCCCCTCTGGGCTTCCCTCCCTCTGTACCCTCTGCTGGATGCCTTGGGGAGTTTTCAGCTCTGGCTGCCCCCAGAAGCCACTGGAGTGGGTGGAGATGGAGGCAGAGCCAGCAGGGTCAGCATGCTGCAGCAGGGTCTGGGTGCCAGGTGATCACCTGGTCTATGGTGGGGTGGTGGAAATGGAGAAGTAAACAGGATAGGGAGGAATTTTTGACTTGCTGATGGGGAAAACAAGGGGATGGGGGAAAAGGAAAATTCAAGGAAGTTTCTGGTTTAAGGAACAGTCACTGAGCTGAACTAAGGGCTCTGGATCCAGATGACTTCCTGGGTGACTTCAGTCTCCATTGTTAGAAATGGGATAACTGGGGCTGGGGTTGTTCCTCAGTGATAGAGCACTTGCCTAGCATGGTTGAGGCACTGGGTTCAATTCTCAGCACCACATACAAATAAATAAAAAATCAATAAAGGTCCACTGACAACTAAAAAAATATTTAAAAAAGAAATGGGATAATCATGTCTATTTTTTTTTTTTTTTAGTTGTAGATGGACAATATTTTTTATGTGGTGCTGAGAATCAAACCCAGGGCCTTACACGTGCTAGGCAAGTGCTTTACCACTGAGCCCCAGCCCCAGCCCATCATGTCTACTCTTGCCAGGATTTTCTGAAAAAGTGTTAATACCTGGGCATCCATTTTTTTTTTTTTTTTGAGTACTGGGGACTGAACCCAGGGGCACTCCACCACTCAGCCACATTACTAAGTTGTTGAGGCTGGCTTTGAACTCGCGATCCTTCTGCCTCAGCCTCCCAAGTGCTGGGATTACAGTCGTGCGCCACCGCGCCTGGCTCTATTTTTCTTTCTTTCTCTCCCCCAACCCCAGCTATATCCCCACCCTTTTAATTTATTTTGACACAGGGTCTTGTTAAGTTGCTTAGGTCCTCACTAACTTGCTGAGGCTAGCCTGGAGCTTGAGATCTTCCTGACTCAACCTCTCAAGGCTGGGATTATAGGCCCAAGTGACTGTGCCCTGCAACACCTGGTCATTTTCAACAGATCATAGCCATTATTGATTTGCCCACTTTAAAGATGAGGAAATCTAGATTCAACAGGGAGACATGAGAATGTAAACACTGAAGGGAGGATTCTGCCTGCCTGGTTCCCAGCTGCTTTCCCCAGAGCCCAGCTCCTGCCTGGCCACTGAGCTCACTCAATGCTTGTTGACTCAGAAGCAGCACAGAAGCAGCACAGGGCCTTTGAAGGCACCCCAGAATCTCCGGACTGGCTTCCCTCCACCCTCACCACTGGAACCGGCTCCAGCCCACTCCTACCTTCATCCCCATCGCCCAGCTGCTCAGCAATCTTGGAGTAGTCAGAGCCGCCCACCACTCCAATCTGCACCCTACTGCGCAGCTTCTGCAGGAAGGCTGATACCTCAGGGTCAATTTTCTACAGTGGGGAAGGAAGAAGAAAAGGATTCTGACTGTCAGCAGTCTGGGACCTCCACTTAGCCCCAGGGAGCTCCTTTTCTACCTGATGGGAAGCATTAGGGGCTAAGCATCCCAATCTGAAAATCAGAAATGATCCCAAATTCAAAACTCTTTGCTCGATGACATAATACCACAAGTAGAAAATTCTACTCTTGACCTAATCTAATGGGGCGCAGTCAAAACAGAAGCACACTACACATACTACAAATATTGTGTATTGACCCAGTTACCCCACTCCTCAGTATATACCCAAAGGACTTAAAATCAGCACACTACAGTGACAAGGCCACCTCAGTGTTTATAGCAGCTCAATTCACAGTAGCTAAGCTATGGAACCAACCTAGGTGCCTTCAACAGATGAATGGATAAAGAAAATGTGGTACACATACACAATGGAGTATCACTCATAAAAAAAGAATGACTTCATGACTTGCTGGTAAATGGATGGATCTGGAGACCATCATGCCGAGGAGATAAGCCAATCCCAAAAAACCAAAAGCAAAATGTTCTCTGATATTTGGATGCTAACACACAACGAGGGGGATGGGAGGAAAGAATCAAAGTTCAGTGGGTTAGACAAAGGGGAATGAAAGGAAGGGAGGGGGATGGGAATAGGAAAGGCAGTAGAATGAATCAAACACAACTTTCCCATGTTCATATATGAATACACCACCAGGGAAACTCCACATCATGTACAACCACAAGAATGGGATCCTAGCTGGGCATGGTGGCGCACGCCTGTAATCCCCAGCACTTGGGAGGCTGAGGCAGGAGGATCGAGAGTTCAAAGTCAGCCTCAGCAACTTAGTGAGGCCCTAAGCAACTCAGTGAGACCCTGTCTCTAAATAAAATACAAAATAGGGCTGGGGATATGGTTCAGTAGTGGAGTGCCCCTGGGTTCAATCCCTGGTACCAAAAAAAAAAAAAAAAAAAAAAAAAAAATTTGAGACAGGGTCTGGCTAAGTTGCCCAGGCTGGTGTTGAACTTGGGATCCTCTTGCCTCAGTCTCCTGAGTAGCTGGGATCACAGGTGAGTGACATCACACCCAGCTGTATAAGATATATAGGACACATAAATGAATTTTGAGTTCAGCCCTAAGTCTGATCCCCAAAATATCTTGTTATCTCATTGCATATATGCAAATATTCAAAAATCTGAAAAAAATCCGAAATATCTCTAGTCTCAAGCATTCTGGATAAGGGATACTCAACTTGTTCCTTACCTGTTTTGATGTCTAAAACCAAATGTACCTTGGTTCAAACTCTGACCCAAGTCCCTAACAGCAGGATGACCTTGAGCAAGTGGCTTTATCTTTCTTTCAATGTCTCTTCTGTTAATTGGACACATAGTAGTAACCATCTATAGGGGTCTCTGTTAGAATTCAATGGGATAATAGATCCAAAGGACTTGGAAATGAAAAGCAATGAACTGGTGACTGATGATGTGAAAAGAATCTCCCAATGAAATGTTAATGAGTTATAATTTGAATTTTCATACATGCAGATATACAAAGATGACAACATCTAAAGTGGGTGACAATATAGGGAAACGGGCACTCTTGGATGCTGTTGATGGGAGTGCAAATTGGTACAACTGTTTTGGAAGGTAATTTAGCAGAATCCATTACACTAAAATGCGTATACCCAGTCACCTGAAATCTCCACTTCTCTTGTCCAGGTATATATGGAGGTTATGTTTTGTTTTTTTAATTTTTTTGTGTGCAGGTTGACACAATGACTTTATTTTTATGTGGTGCTGAGGATTGAACCCAGGGTCTCACATGTGCTAGGCGAGCACTCTACCACTGAGCCACAGCCCCAGCCGGAGGTTATGTTTATAGTGCAAAAAACTGCGAGCAACTTACATGCTTGTCAACAGGAGGGTGACACATACCTACTCTGCTGCAGGTACTCAGGAAAGGCAGGTCTGTGCTTCAACATAGTAGGATCCCAAGGCACAATGTTAATTACCAAAAGCAAGTTGCAGGAAGGCATGTACAGTATAATGCCACTTAATTTAAAATAGCCTCACATGGGGCTGGGGTTGTGGCTCAGTGGTAAAGCGCTTGCCTAGCATGTGTGAGGCCGTGGGTTCGATTCTCAGCACCACATAGAAATGAACACATAAAAATAAAGGTTCATTCACAACTAAAAAAAATTTTAAAAAATAAAAAAATAAAATAGCCTCACAAAACAATGCCTAATATTTTCTCTGGGCAAACAGATCCAGATAAAGGTCTGAAAAGAAGCCACCCCACCCAAGCAACCAAGAACATTGGGGAGGGGGCCAGGCCTGGGATCCTTGTGTGATCAGTGGGGACTTTAGCCTTCCCTATTATATTCATTCTTTACAAAAAAGAATGTGCCCTGTGAACACATGTATAATGAAAAATTGGCTCTTGAGAAACACTAGGTGCAGGGCCTGCAGTGGACAATAAACAGGCAGTTCTTGTTCAGGCTGATGTCAATACAGCAGAGGGTGGGAGGAGGCAAGCCTAGGCCCCACCAGCCTCTCTCCGGTCTGCCTCTGGCTCCTGATCCACTGTTGGAAGGCAGGGGGCTCATGCCCTCCCTAAACCCCATCCCAAGCCAAGGCAACTTGGCTAAAGGGAAGGGGAGGGATTCTGGGAGGCTAAAACCTGGGTTCCCATCAGCCTGTGCCCAGAAACCCATTCCCACTGCTCCTGCTCCAGGAAGAACCTCTGGGGGCTCTTGTGGGCCCCATGCGGGAGGGTGGAATACCCACAGGGTGGGCAGGAGTGAAGCCTGCTTATTCATGCAACCAGCTGGTGAGGGTGGGTCCGAGGAGTCGCTCACGATGACAGCAAAGACAGAAAAACTGGGTGAGGTCAGAGGATCTACCCAGGGATTGATTCGGAAGGAAAACTACACTTCTACCCTCACTGTGCCTCAGCATCTCCACTGTGCCCACACTCGCCTCTCACCTCCAGGTTTATGGAGCCCCCAAATATGAAAAGCAGCCCTCTCTCACTCCACGACAGGGGGTGGAAGGTAAGGCGGGTGAGGGGCTTGAGCAACTAAAAGCAGCCTCAGACCTGCAAACTCAGGGTCGGAGGGCTCCGAGAGCCTCTTGCCCCCACCAGAGGGCGACGCTGACATTTCGGCGCGCGCCGGGCCCTGCCTGGGTTGGTGGCTTCGGAGGCCAGCTTCGCCCACTGGTGCATCCTAGGGCCGAGGTGGGTGGGAGCCCTGGCTGGGAGGCAGGGGCGTCCGGGGCCAGGCCTCGCGGTGCGGAGCCCTCTCGGCCCCCACTCGGCCTCCCTCCAGAACTGGACCCAGTCCAGCGCCCCCGAGAAGACCAGGCGCGGACGCCGGAAGGCTGTGGCAGGGGGTGCCGGGATCCCTCACTTGGGGGGTCGGCCCCGGGAGGGCAAGGGCGGGAACCGCGGCGTCCCACATCGGGACCCGGAGTGCCGCGGTCACGCCGCCGCAGGCCCCACGCTTGCCCTCGCGTGTCCGCGTGACACTCCGGGCCGGGACTTCGGAACGTCGGAGCCCTACCTGGCGAGCCGGCGTGAGGGTCCCGTCCACGTCAAACAGGCAGAGGACGCGCTCCTTCCTGCGGGCGCCCTCGGCGGTGACAGCCATGGCTGCAGCTCCGCGCGCCGGGCGGAGGCTGAACCGGGCGGGACCGCACCGAGAGGGGCGTGGCCAGGGCGGGCTGCGGCGGGCGAGGGGTGGGCCGGACGGGGGCGGGGCCTGAGCCGGGGGAAGGCTGATTGAGCGCTCCCGGCGGGGGCGTGGCACGGCGCGCCAAACCGGGCGGGGGCGGGGCCTGCGCGCGGAAGCCGAGAGCGGGGCGGGGTCGGACGGCGGCTGACCGCTCGTGATTGCGCGCCACCGGGAAGGGCAGAGCGAGGCCGGGCTGGGCTGGGCAGGGGCGGTGCTCAGAGACCCTCGCCGCTCGCAAGATTTGTAGGGCGGTCCCTTTGCTTCCACGTCTTGAACTTTAAATCTCCTTCTGGCTCAGGCTTTGGACTTTGCCTGATGACCTTCCTCGACCCCCGCGCCTCCTGATACCATTCGGTGCACGCCTCAGGCCCAGCCCTACCGTCAGCCTCCGTGAATTAGCCTGGCCAAGCTGGGCGTCGTGGCGCACGCCTGTAATCCCAGCGGAGCAGGAGGCTCGCAAATTCAAAACAATTTAAAAGGCTGGGGTGTGTCTTATCGCTTAAACGTTTATCCCTGGAACCCCCCCCCAAAAAAAAAATAAAAGCCTGTCCAGATCCCACTCACTTTTTTGGGGGTACTGGGGGTCGAACCCTGGGAAGCTTTACCACTGAGCTACATCCCTATCCCTTTCTATTTTTTTAATTTTATTTTAAGACAGTATCGCTGAATTGCTTAGAGCCTCTCTAAACTGCTGGTGCTGGCCTCGAACTTGCAATCCTCCTGCCCTAAACTCCCTAGTCGCTAGAATTACAGGTGAGCGCGACTGCTCCCTGCTATTTTTTATTTATTTTTATTTTTTGCGGTGCTGGGGATTGAACCCAGGACCTTGTGCTTGCAAGACTAAGCACTCTACAAACTGAGCTACATCCCCAGCCCCTGCTGTTATTTTTATAGCTCTATCTCCCTCTCCCCACCTGACAAGGAAAGTAACTTTGAAGTGAACAACCAATATTTATTTATTTTATTTTTTTTGCGGGCTGGGGATTGAACCCAGGGCCTTGGCCTTCTGATGCAAGCACTCTACCAACTGAGCTATATCCCCAGCCCTGTGTTTTGCTTTTTGTTTCTTCTTTCTTTGGTTCTTTTCTGTCTATAAAACCAACCAATTGCTAAGTGCAATGGCCCACGCCTGTAATCCCAGGGACTCGTGAGGCAGGAGGATCCTAAATTTTAGGCCAGCCTGGGAAATTTAGTGAGTCAAAATAAAGCATAAAATGGTCTGGGGCCAGGCACGGTGGCGCAGGCCTGTAATCCCAGCACTTGGGAGGCTGAGGCAGGAGGATTGCAAGTTCAAAGCCAGCCTCAGCAATTTAGTGAGGCCCTAAGCAACTCAGTGAGACCCTGTCTCTAAATAAAATACAAAATAGGGCTGGGGATGTGGCTCAGTGGCCGAGTGCCCATGAGTTTAGTCCCTGTTAGGTCTAATTGGGCGGCTGCAGGGGGAGGGAGCATGGTCACCTAGCAACACACTGTGCCCGAAGTGACCAATGAGGCACACCTGCTGACCCTGACGTCCACCTTGGGTCCACCTTTTCCTGGGCAGAACCCCTTGACCCCCTTCCTCTGTATAAAAACCCTGAGCAGCCAAAGTCATGTGCGATTTCTCCTGGCTCTCCCACCCCGACTTTCACCCCCGGCGGGGGGGGGGGGGCGGGAGATTTGGCCCGGGACACACATTCCAATAAAATCAAGCTACCACTATTGTCTGATTCTGGCGAGTGCACTCCTTTTTGCCCGCCGCCGCCTTTGGGAGCTCTACCCGCCGAGGCCCCGCGCCGACCCTTTCGTGAGTTTTACAGTCCCCGGTTCCAAAAAAAACCCCCAAAAACAAAAAAACAAAGCCAACCTCAGCAATTTAGTGAGACCCTGTCTCAAAAAACAAAATGGGCTGGGGATGAGGCTCAGTGGTTAAGTGCCCCTGGGTTCAACCTCTGGTACCAAACAGAGCAAGGGTCCCACTGAGCACAGCAGAGAGGGTGGGGGTTTCTTTATATTTATTTTGTTGCGCTCCTGGGGATCGAGCCCAGGGGCACTCTATCTCTGAGCCACAATACCAGACCTTTTTTTTTTTTTTTTGGTACTAGGGATTGAACCCAGGGGCACTCCACCACTGAGCCACATCCCCAGCCCTGGGATTACAGGCATGCCACCACGCCTGAGGTTGGCTTTGAATTTGCAATCCTGCTTCAGCCTCCCGAGCTGCTCGGATTACAGGGGTGGGTCACTGTTCCCAGCAAGTGTTGCCCAATTCTAAAATAGAAAATGAGAACACTTAGATGCTCAAATTTGACTGTTGTAATTCTGTCCTTGGCAGCAGTCTGGGTCATATGCACCCACATACTGATGGGTGGCACTGCTACACACAGTTCCTTTGGTAGGCCTGGTTCATTTTCTGTCTGGTAGCAGCGGTGTCCTGTGGAGATCACTGAAGTCGGAGTTGGGAGAACTGATGTTGGTCACAGATGACTTTAAGGATGTGGACAGGTGACCTTATCTTGCTGGGCCTCAGGTTCTTCCTCTATATGAGGAGGATGAAAACCCCACCTGAAAGCAGTATGAAAGGTGAGATAGTAATGAAGCCAGAATTGGACAGGCAGTTAGTGTAGAAATAGGGAATCTGGTCAAATTGAGGTTGAAGATGCCCCTGAGAGAGTGGAATGTCAGTCTCCAGAGCCCTTTTGATCACCAAGGTTACCTGCTTAACTGCCCCTCCCAAAAGCTGCAGGCAGGGAGTTGCTAATTAATGCCTCCTGGGCCCCCAGCTGATCTCCATGTGGCCTTTCCCCCTGCCATTTGCACATCCCATCTTTGTGCTGTTAGATAAGGGTCGGAGGAAAGTGCAGACAAGACCCTAACCTATAAAAGATGTAGGGTGCGCTCACTTCTCGGGGATTCTAGAACATCAGCCATGGCCCCCCTTCTCCCTCCCAGGAGAAGTCTGTATTACTACTTTTAAATAAAACCTGCATAAATTGCTTGCCTTTGAGTGCTTCCCTGGGGTTATATTTCAACACCTGAGGAAGCAGGACTCTGGTAAACAGCGGTATCATTAAAAACTAAGCTGGGCGTGGTGGCGCACGCCTGAAATCTCTGTGGCTTGGGAGGCTGAGGCAGGAGGATTGAGAGTTCAAAGGCAGCCTCAGCAAAGTAGTGAGAGCGAGGCCCTGAGTAACTCAGTGAAACCCTGTCTCTAAATAAAATACTAAAAAGGGCTGGGGATGTGGTTCAGTGGTTAAGCACGCCTGGATTCACTCCCCAGTACCAAAACAAAACAAAACAAACAAAAACAACCCTGATATTTATCCATCCCCTGGCATGGGTCAGCCAGCATACTGGATACTTGACCACATTTTCATCAAAATGAGATTAATACAGAAAATCATGACATGGTAGAAGTCAATCTCTCACCAGGTGGAAGAACTGAGAAGTTGTTCCCATAACAAGGCCTATCAAAGGCTGGAGAGGTTGAGGCCTTTATTTGGGAACTTGAGTTATCAGGTACATTTGCCTAAGAATCTCTCTTTTGTAGCCTCCAGTCCTATTCTAGGGGCTAACACAGTACATCTTAAGTTACATTAAACTATTGTTTCTTTTAAATGCCCAAGAACGTCTATGGTTTGGTTTGGTTTTAACTGTTTTGCTAGGTGTTTAATATCAAGCTGGTCAAATTGACCTGTTCCTGTCTCTTAAGAGTCAGCTGAGTTCTCACAGGGGTCACTCGTGGGGAATTTGAGAGTCCTGTGCTTGGGTGGTGGCAGCTTACCCCAATTAGAATGTCTTTTATAAAGAATACAGGCAACAACAGGTGTTGGTGAGGATGTGGGGAAAAGGGTACACTCATACATTGCTGGTGGGAGTGCAAGTTGGTGCAGCCACTCTGGAAAGCAGTGTGGAGATTCCTTAGAAAACTTGGAATGGATCCACCATTTGACCCAGCTATCCCACTCCTTGGCCTTTACCCAAAGGACTTAAAATCAGATTACCACAGTGATGCAGCCACATCAATGTTCATAGCTGCTCAATTCACACCAATCTAGATGCCCTTCAATAGATGAACTGATAAAGAAACTGTGGTATATATACACAATGGAATATTACTCAGCCATAAAGAAGAATAAAATTATGGCATTTGTAGGTAAATGGATGATGTTGAAGACTGTTATGCTAAGTGAGACTAGCCAATCCCAAAAATCCAAAGGCCGAATGGTCTCTCTGACAAGTGAATGATGAAGCACAATGTGGGATGGAAGGATGGCAAGAATGGAGGAAGGATAGATAGCATAGAGGGAAGGGAGGGGTGGGATCGAGGTGGGGGGTTAAGAATAATAACAGTATGTGTGACAGACATCATTGCCCTGTGTACATGTATGAATGCACAGATGGGGTGACTCTACTTTGTGTACAACCAGAAAAACAATTGCTGTACTCCATTTGTGTTCAATGAGTCAAAAATTAAATAAAAAATAAATTTAAAAAAATCTAGTTTGTGTAATAGTCATCCTAAATCCTGCCTGAGTTATATATTATATTTCCTATTTGATGTCACAGTAATTCTACAACAAAAAACAATCTTTTGAATATAACTTTAAATGAGCTGAAAGCTGACATATTTTGGAAACATTCTGACTTGTAGCAGGGTGGGAGGCAGACCCTTATTTCAGGTAAGGCAGGGCCTTTTACAGTCTTAGGCAGATTATTCCAAGTTTGAAGTTATTTTTGCCTCCTCTTAGGACATCATTCATGATATTAACCTTTAAACAAATCAGGCTCTCCCATTTGCATTTAAAAAGTAACAAATTTACATATACCCTATTGATAGCAGGTTCTGTTACAGAATATTAAATGATCCCCAATAAAATTTGCCATTCCCACCAGCCTGAAACTACCAACACAGACAAGTCTAACCTGGAGAACAGCAGCCCGACAAATTCCCTGCTCTAAAGACCTGCGTACCCAGAAGACATGGACACATGAATATACAAAGAGCAACCAAACCTAGTTTTTCAAGGAAAAAAACCCTAGGCTCTGCAACATAGCACAATAGCCTACCAGTTATTTAACCACAATAAAGAATAAAATTTAAAGAAATCCTTGTCATCTTAACATATTGATTACACTTTGATTTATATTAGCCCATTAACATTTAACCTTGGGGGAAAACTTTAAACAGTTTCTAATTGATGGTCTCACATATATATAACTACTTAGTTGCACAAAAACTTGTTGGAATTTGCCCTTTACCTACACACAGATTTTCTTACCCAGAAATATTTTCCTTTTCCTTTTACTGAAAATATTTTCATACCTAGAACTTTCCACTTTCCCTTTCCCATCTGTTGGCTCCTTCCTTGTTCATATTCTAAAACAACTCCTATGAAATTTCTGAATTTAGGTAAATTATTAGGATTTCACTTAGTAACCTTGCTTTCAAGGATGATACAAAACAATTCCAAATCCCTTTATTTACCAATCCATGAAAACACCAATAATGCTAAAGCATGTCACCCCATGGAATTTAAGGTGTAATATATTAACTCCAATTTACTTATTTTAGTGTAATAACCAAGATCAGACAAGTATTTTGAATAGTATTGACCATCTCTTTCCTGTGGAAGAGTCCTAAAAAAACCAATTGATATTACACATTTTATAAACATCAACATTTTTTTAATTGACCACCTAGACTTGTGAGGTTAGATATATTTTACCTTCATTTGTTTACCTGAATCCATTTTTTCTTTTAGCGCTATGTTAACCTCTAATATCATGTACATGAATTTTGGACACAATATACACTTAAACAAAGGCCTTGTAGGTTTTTATCTTCATTGCGATGTAACAAGATGTTCAAAAATCTAAGTTGAATAAAAATAGGAACTGACCAAAAGTTATGAACTTAACAAGTACTCGGCCAGCCGTTAGTTATTCTCCAGTAAAGCACTCTTTTGGGTTTTTTTTCCCTTGGGTTGGAAATTGGTCTCCTACTGGGCTTTTTGCTTCCTCTATTATCATTTTAATATAAGTTCTACTTGAGATTTGGTTCCAGCAGAAACCTGGTATCTCAGGCACTTTAACCATTTTTATCAGGACAGAGTTTGAATGCTTAAGAGCTCTGTAACGGGTTTTTATCATTCCTCCTGGGTGGAGGCACATGTCATTTACATATTGTAAAACAATTCCCCGTGGGGGTGCTGTAACACTGGGGGGGTTGGATCTGGTTTCTTCTCCCCCTCAGGAGGGGAGAGTGCAGGTGCCCCCAGTCATTTTCTCCCTCCCTAGGCCCCTGGCTTTTGGCAGAGTTACCTGAGCCTCCAGGGATTGGTAGCAGCGCGAGCTGCATTTAAGTCGGGTCTGGCCTTTGCCCTCAAACCGGTGCAGCCTCTTCTAGTTCCCGAACTAGCTGAAAGCCAATGCTTAAGCCATAATCCAAATTTGAATGTAAGGCACCCGGTCCTGAAGGTTTGGCTGCCCAATGCCCTGAGGGCACCAATCAACCTTGAAAGTGGACCATTTTGATTCACAAAACTTTCTTAAGTTACATTCATTAACAAAAGCTCCATAGTCAGCAGCACATTCTTGGAAGTCCTGAAAAGTATCTAAAAAACAAGTTAGAACAGGGGGGCACCTGGTTGACTGATTCTGTCCCATAGTAGACTGTCCTGAAGAGAGATGCTACATAAAAAGCAAAGCCAAAACACAGAAAACACAAATGGCCATGAACCAGACTAACAAGACAAATACAGATAGACAGACAATGACCAGAGTAGGCCCCACAGGGAGGCCTATTGGATTAGGCCACATAGGAGGCCTACCAGGTTAGGCCCCATGGGGAGGCCTATTGGACTGGGGCCCACACGGAGGCTGAGCAGACCGCCCTGGAGGGTGGCTACCCGTGAGCCAGCCACGCGGCAGCCGAGCAGATTGGCCCCAGACAGCGGCTATGCATTAAGCCACCCACGCTGCAGCTGAGCGGACCCAACTCCAGACGGCAGCTATGCGTCAGCCACACACGTGGCCCAGACCAGACTAACAAAGCAAATACAGACAGACAGACAGACATCGGCCGACCAGATTAGATCCCATGCGGCCTACCAGACCGGGCCCACGAGGGGCCCACCAGACCGAACCCTACGGGGGGACACACCAGATTGAACCCACGAGGGGACGCACCAGATTGAACCCACGAGGGGGCTCACCAGACTAGGCCTCACAAGGAGGCCTACCAGGAGCCAGGAGCGACGTCTCGCCCTGACCTGGGACTGGGGTATGTCAGATCGAATTTGGGCGGCTGCAGGGGGAGGGAGCAAAGTCACCTAGCAACACACTGTGCCAGAAGTGACCAATGAGGCAGACCTGCTGACCCTGACATCCACCCTGGGTCCACCTTTTCCTGGGCAGGACCCCTGACCCCTTCCCCTGTATAAAAACCCTGAGCAGCCAAGGCCACATGTGATTTCTTCTGGCTCTCCCACCCCGACTTTCACCCCGGGGGGCTGGAGATTTCGCCCAGGACACAGACTCTAATAAATCTCAAGCCACTACTTCTGTCTGACTCTGGTGAACCCGCCTGGCGAGCTTAGTCCTTTGGTCACCCGCCGTCTTTATGAGCTTTACCTTTGGTGCCGAAACCCGGGAGAGAGCGTTCAGACTTCTCCCATTCAGGACTGAGGTCCACTCTCTCCTCCAAAAGAACCAGAATTCTCTTTATCTGGTGAGAGAGAACTGGGGTAAGTGGCCTTTTCTACTGCCTTCCAGTCACTCTCCCGTTACTGGTCTGTCCGTAAGTCGCGAGTGCCACAGACCCCCCACCGTTTGGGCACGGAAGCCTGGGAGACATCCCAGACTCCGCTAGCCCCCCATTTTCTCCATTCTGGACTCCCGTAGGTCAAGGAGACGTCCTGACCTCTGGTCCGTCCATTTTCTGTTCCTTGGGTGACCACTACCAGAGCTTGGGGATGCCTGGTTCTGCTTGTGTTCACTCCCGGAGTAACACTGGAAGGCAGAAGACGAGGGCGGGAGCAGAGAGCATTTCCAGTGGGTCTGAAAACGTGGAGAAAAAGAAAGTGGGGAGGTTTTAGGTAGGGAAGCAGACAGAAAAAGGAGAGGTGGGAAGGCAGGACACAGATTTCAACAAAATCAAGGCTCCACGTGTCTGTTTAGCGGCATGATAAATTGGCTATTTCCTCTGGTGGCCATTTAGTGAAATTACAGTAGCGGCAGCCAAAAGGTCAGCGTTTCCCATAGCCTTCCAGTGTCACCTGGGGGATGAACACAAGCAGAACGACGCGTCCCAAGCTCTGGCTGTGGTCACCCAAGGAACAGAAAATGAATGGGCTAGAGGTCAGGACGTCTCCTTGACCTGCGGGGATCCAGAACAGAAAAACGGAGGGCTAGCTGGAGGCTGGGACGTCTCCACAGTCTTCTGTGCCCAAAAGGCGGGGGGGTCTGTGGCACTCGCGACTTACGGACAGACCAGTAACGGGAGAGTGACTGGAAGGCAGTAGAAAAGGCCACTTACCCCAGTTCTCTTGGCCAGATAAAGAGAATTCTGATTCTTTTGGAGGAGAGAGTGGACCTCAGTCCTGAATGGGAGAAGTCTGAACGCTCTCTCCCGGGTTTCGGCACCAAAGGTAAAGCTCATAAAGACGGCGGGTGACCAAAGGACTAAGCTCGCCAGGCGGGTTCACCAGAGTCAGACAGAAGTAGTGGCTTGAGATTTATTAGAGTCTGTGTCCTGGGCGAAATCTCCAGCCCCCCGGGGTGAAAGTCGGGGTGGGAGAGCCAGAAGAAATCGCATGTGGCCTTGGCTGCTCAGGGTTTTTATAGAGGAAAGGGGTCAGGGGTCCTGCCCAGGAAAAGGTGGACCCAGGGTGGATGTCAGGGTCAACAGGTCTGCCTCATTGGTCACTTCTGGCACAAAGTGTTGCTAGGTGACTTTGCTCCCTCCCCCTGCAGCCGCCCAAATTCGACCAGACAAATGTAATTTTTGGTATAAGAACCTCTGCAATCCTATGGTCGGGGCTGTTCTCCCAATAGCCATTTTTGAGGCATTGTGTGAGACAGTCAGCTGGCCGGCTTAATAAAGACTCTCAAATTTGAACTACTCAGCCCCAGGTGTGGTGGCGCACGCCTGTAATCCAAGCGACTTGGGAAGCTGAGTTGGAAGGATCATGAGTTCAAAGCCAGACTCAGCAACTTAGCGAGACCCTAAGCAACTCAGCAAGACCCTGTCTGTAAATAAAAATACAAAATAGGGCTGGGGATGTGGCTCAGTGGCCGAGTGTCCCTGAGTTCAATCCCTGGTTCCAAAAAAAAAAAAAAAAAAAAATTGAACTACTCAGTGGTGAGCGGTCTGTATTGAGTTACACCCCATAACACTGGGGACCAACTGAACCCCGGACCTGATGAATGCTAAGTGTCTATCACGGAGCTATACACTCAGCCCTGCAATCCCAGCTACTCTGGAGGCTGAGGCAAGAGGATCACATTTGAGGCCAGCCTCAGCAATTTAAAAAGACCCAGTTTCAAAATAAAATAAAAAGGGGTGGAGATGTGGTTCAGTGGGAGAGCAGCCTGAGTTCAATCCCCAGTGCTGCAAAAGAAAAAGCAAAAAGAAAACTTTTGTGTTCAGAACAATCTCTGTTGGAGGGAAGGTCATCGTCTTTCTCCTGAACTTCCTGCTCTGTCCTGACTTTCTCTGACTTGGTTCTGGCAGGGCCTGTCTTGTCTAGTGCCTGTGGATGGGACCTGCTCCTGGTGTGAGGATCAGGAAGCTGTGGGATGCAGCCCACTGGACAGGATGAGGTCTTGTCTCATAAGAACTGGATCCACCTTTCCAAAGACAAAGGTAAGTTCCCTTGCCCCTACATGCATGCCTTAGACTTGGAGAGAACTAGTCTTCTTCTTTTTTTTTTTGGTTCTGGGAATTGAACCCAGGGGCACTCCACCACTGAGCCACATCCCCAGCCCTATTTTGTATTTTATTTAGAGACAGGGTCTCACTGAGTTGCTTAGGGCCTTGCTAAATTGCTGAGGCTGGCTTTGAACTCGTGATCCTCCTGACTCAGCCTCCCAAGTGCTGGGATTACAGGTGTGCGCCACCATGCCCGGCAGAACTAGTCTTCTTACAACATGGTTTCTACAGCTTCTCACCTGAATTCTCAACCACAAACATTTCACCTGAAACCCAAAGAGGGAGAGTGACTGGCCCTGAAGCACAGACCCAGCGAGACCAAATGGAGAAAATCCCTGCAGCCTACAGTGTGCCCTTTAAGAGGAGGACCCATTGTTAGCAACTGGTGCTCCGATGGGGCCCTGGGGAAAGGAAGGAGCAAGGGAGGGAGGGAGACTGGCAGAAGGGTGACGTTGAGAGTGCGGAGAGGAAGCCAGGACTGAACCAGAGGACCTGAGACCCAGCCTGGCACGGTTTTTCTCAGGAAAGAAGACCCTAGGCTCTTCTGGGCCAGACTCGAGCCTGAGGTTTGCAGGTTAGTGACCTTCATGTTTCGTGTGCATGGTGTGCCCCCCCCTCCGTTTTGGGCATTTTTCTTGCATTTCCCATTAGAAGTAACGAATTTTAAAAGGTAGGTGCTGACACCAGAGACGTGCAGTGGTTTTCCTAGGGTCACACAGTACAGTCAGGATTCCCATCTCAGTTCTGTATCCCCAAATCCTGTGCTTTCTTCTGGCTCCTCTCTGTTGGTAGCAGGCAGTGTCGAAGTCAACACATCCAAAGCATGTAGGGGCTGTCCACTTTGTTTTCCTCCACCTGGAACATGATCTCCTGGGGGCTGGGCAGCCTCTGTGTCAGGGGTTTAGTCAAATTGACAGTTTGTGGGCTATTCTTCCTCCCAGGTGGCCTTGAGCAGGTGCCTCCCACTCTCAGCCATTCCTCATCTGTGGATGGGCCCAGCACTGCCTCTGGCTGCCAGGAAGAGGAGGGGAGCAGGACGGAGGTGTTTAAGAGGCCCTGCAAAGGGATGTCACTATTTGCTTGTTTTTCCTTTCAAAATACCTTCAGGGTTTACATTGTTTTCACAATAACAAGATCACTAAATTAGAACACTTGAAGGCAAAGGGCGCATGCTCAGAGATGGTGTTTGTTGGAGGGAGTGGAGGCTGTTGCTGGGTTGGCTCAGGTCCCTTGGGGCTCTCTTAGTCTGTGGGGACAGGTCAGTGGTTTCTGTGGGTCAGAGCCCAGCCCCAAGTACTGGAAGAACTTGGGCAAATCCTTTCCTGGTTGTTCAAGCCACTGGTGGGGAGAGGAGTCGTACTGGGCTGGATCTTTTGAGACCATCTGATACACCATTTTCTACATTTGAAGAAACAAGCCCAGAGAGGGGAAGGGCTTGATCAAGGTCTCAGGGTGTCAAGGTCTCAACCCAGGTGGGCTGGAATTGGGGGTCCAGTTTCTTTTCTTTTCTTTTTTTTTTTTATGACCCTCCGGCCGAGTCTGTTCGGTTGGAGTGAGTGTGCGGGAGGCAACCCGCGGGGACAGCCCCGGTGGAGAGAGGTTACGCTGGCTCTGGTCCGGAAATGCTGAATAAGGGGTGAGGACGAGGGATCCAGGTGGAGCAGATGTGGACTGAGCCACGGGGATTGTGAAACCATCTGAGTGACAGGAAAGGGACCGGCACCTGCGGCAGGGCACGGGGTTCGATCCTGAGAAGGGCCTTGATAACGTGAGGACAAAGAGTTTGGCTGTCACCCCCTGGGCTCTTGGGGGGCCAGGCAATGACCCGGGTATGTGCGAGCCCCGGCGTGCCCGGAGTTTGGCGGTGGGCTGGGCCCGGTATGCGGGTCCACAGCGCCGCCTGGTGTTCATCTCTCATTGCGGCGTGTCCGTGCGAGGCTGTCTCCAGCTGGGGAAAGGGGACACCCCTCACTCCAGGATCAGTTCCAGACCGTTTTCCATCTTTCCAAAGCCTCCAAGCGCCACGGTCAAGGAATCACGGTAAGTCGTGTGTCAGACCCCTGCTGGGTTCTTTGCCTGCCTTCTTGTTATTGGAGCCAAACCAGGGCACCTGCTTGGATCCTGGCTGGCCATGGGCCCACGTAAGAAATAAGCAAAGGATGTAAAAAGGAAAAATGAATTTTGTGCAGTTTGATCAACTTGGGGAGAAGCAGAGGCTACGGCAGGAGGATTGCAAGTTCGAGGCTAGCCTGGGCAACTTAGTATAAAAAATATAAGGAACTGGGAGCAGGGCGTGGTAGTGCACGCTGGTAATCCCTCCCAGTGGCTCAGGAGGATTGAAAGTTCAAAGCCAGCCTCAGCAATTTTGTGAGGCCCTCAGTAACTTAGGGAGACCCTGTCTCAAAAAGTGAAATGGGCTGGGGATGTGACTCAGTGGGTAAGTGCCTCTGGGTTCAATCCCTCATACCAGAAAAAAATTAAAACTGGAAGTGCAGCTCAGTGGTAAAGTGTCCGTCAATTCAATCCCAGTGCCCGGGGTTGCGGGTGGGGAATGGGGGAAACAGATTGTTTCTCTGGGTGTTACAGAAGGGTTTAGAATTTATGGAAACAAAAGCCAGGAGATACACGCTTGCAGTTTCAGCAAGGCTGTGCTGGCTTGAGGACGTGTCAGTTTAAGCTGCCCTGGCGACCTACTTCTTCATTCTCAGCATAGGAAGCTCAGGAGCTGAAAGCACTTTGGAACTTTTCATTTCAAAGGGGCCCTACTTCACTCTTCTAGGCCAGAATCACTATCTGGGCACGAGGACAGAGTCTCACTGCCTAGCTCCCAACCAACCTGGGCAGGGATTCCCCTATGCCATCATCTCACTCCCAAGCAGGTCCCTGCCCCCACGTGCTGCCAGTTCCCTGGGGCATTGGGGAACTTTGCTGAAACGTCTCTTCTTAGAATTCTCTCTACCCCTAGCACCACCCTCCTGTGCTTCCTCATAAGTGTAAGGAGAACAAAGTGAGGTAGCAAAGCCCATGGCCAGCATGGAGCATGTGCACCTTCAAATGTCCTGAAGCACCTGCAAGGTCGTTCACAACATCCTAACTGTAGTTTCTCAGAATGATGAAATTTCAGGTGATTTTTTTCATCTTTGAACTTTTATTGTTTACTGAAATTTTCTGAACTCATTTTTTTCTTTCAGTGCTGGGCATTGAATTCAGGGCCTTGCACATGCTAGACAAGCACTTTACCACCTGAGCTGCACCCCCGTCTTTATACTCTAATCACAGAAAATATTTTCATTGTGGAAAAAGAAAGTTGAGACATCAACGTCCACCCCAGTCAAAGCTGGGATTGCCCCCTGGGGGACCCGGAGGGGGGCAGTTTCCCGTGGGATCTCTAAGCTCCGAACTCCTGCCTGAGGCTGGTCCTTAGACCCAGGCACACTGCAGAGGCACTGTGCACCCGCCCCCAACCCACTGCTGCCCTCGAGGCCTTCCTGTCACTGCCTCTTGCCATATGCATCCTCCCCCCATGAACAGCACCTGGGAGCCACTTGCTCTCCAGCTTCTGCTCACCCCCAAGTCCCTGCCCTGCACCTGTCCTGCTCTCTGCTCAGCTACTGTGACTGTCCTCTTGGCCCCTCCGATATCCTCACTAGCTATTCCCTCTGCTTGGAATACCCCCTCATCTGTGGTCTTCATCCTTCTGGTCTCATGTTAATATTGTCCTCAGAGAAGCTGTCCCCCAACCTAACCCACGCAACGCTGCCAACTGGCTTTATTACTCCTCTGGGACCCCTAACTTGTCACCCTCGTTCCCAGCCTTGCCTGCCTCCGCAGGGCCTTGCCAACAGTGTGCGCCACCGCCCCAGCACAGAGCAGTGGCCACACATATGGCTCCCAGGGAAGCAGCTCTGGGGCTGAGTGAAGTCTCCCCAGAGTGACTGGGGTCTCAGTCTAGGGGACAGCACCTATCTTCTGCCCTTGCCTCCAGAGAACTGCAGTACTTATAAGCATGGGGTGGGGGCCACTTCCCCATTTTATGGAGACAGACTGAATTGGACGGGCCCCCCAGTGGCAAAGCTGGGACTTATCCTCCAGTGTGTGGCCTGGGTCAGAGTCTCAAGGACTCCTTCTTCTGAACCGGTTGGTAGTCAGGAGCTGTCAGTAAAGCCATTGGTACTCTGCACCCTCTGGAAAGAGCCAGTACCTTGTTTTATTCCTAAGCTAGCACACTGGGAAAACAGTGCCTTGGTGGAGAGGCGCAGCGGTGGATAGTGAGCACATGGCCAAGCAGCTGGACAACTTTGGTTCTCTGCCCTGTCCAACAGGACCAGTCCCCACCCCTCAAGCCTGCATGTGTGACAGCACCCAGCACAGGTCAGGCCCATGGAAAGGGCTCACTTGAAGTTGGACGACTGGGTTCACTCTGAGAGCCACCGTCAACCCAACACCTGTTCAGTGAGGTCACTGCAGCAAGGTGGGAGAGACACCTGTGGCCAGAGACCCAACCTATAGCTAAGACAAAAGAAAATGAACGATTCTTGGTGACTGAGGCCACACACCTAATGGCCAAGGTTTTCCTGGGGAAGATCTCAGAATTTGAAACCACTAGCTGCAAGGTGAACAGAGGCAAGAATTCCCTCTGGGCTTTTTAGCTTTTTCCTTGGTGTTGGGGGTGGGTACTGAAGATTGAACTCAAGGGTGCTTAACCACTGAGCTATATCCCCAGCCTTTTTTAAAATTTTGAGGCAGGGTCTAAGTTGCTGAGGCTGTCCTCAAACTTGCAATCCTCCTGCCTCAGCCTCCTTAGTCACTGGGATTATAGGTGTGCACCACTGCACCCAACTCCCCACCTTCCATCAATCAAGAATGAACGCCGTACTTCCTTGCTTATCCACGAGGTTTACAGTCAAGCAAAGGCAGCAGTCCCAGACTCGGCAAGGTTAATCTCTGAGGAAAATTGAGAGAAAAGCCTGGTTGCTTCAGGCTGGACACACACCCAGATGGGATCCAAGCACCACACAAAGCAGCAGGCAGAAATGTTTATTGCATTAGAAAAAACACCAATGACAACCAGCAAACACCTCCATACTAGACACAATTATTAGTTTGACTTCAAGGGCATAAAGGAATCTCCAAGGTACAAGCTTTATTTCTGGGAGAGGGGGATGGTCTCTCCCTCTTCCTTCTGTCCCTTTAGACCAATGGACCTCTACAGAGGTGTCCACTGTGTGACATAAATACCTGACTCATTTCCCACTGTTTGCCTGTACATGCCCACGTGGAGTTAGCTGGTCACAAGTATGCCCCTGAGGTTCTGGGATAGACAGAGAAAGGGGAGGATGGTGCTGGGTCCCAGCTGGGCCTGGGCTTCCACAGTGAGTGACGGCGGGGCTTGCAGACAGGGATGGAGCATCTGGCTCCTGCAGAACTCTGGGAGACTGCTCATCCCTCCACCTCCCCACCGGCCCCAGGGCGCAGGCATTGGCACAAACGGCTGCTGGGCACGAAGAGGTTTTTTTGAGGACTCAAATGACTCAGATTCTCTCAGGAGAGCCACTCAGAAGAACTCAAAAGTAGTTTTGGGTCTGAGGGTGACTTGCTGGGAGGAGCAAAACCAGCTGAGCCCGGACATGGGAGAAAACAGCCCATTGCCCTCCAGATAGAGTAGAGAGCTCTGCGCAGAGAGGTCTGGAGCAGGAGCTGGGAAGAGGGAGAGCTGGGCCAGGCAGGCTGGAGGAGTGACTGGTGGGAGGCGGGGTGGTGGCTGAGACCAACCCGCCCAGAAGAAACCCAGCTTCGGACACCCATTCTTCCTGGGCAGATCCTATAAGTAAACCAGTATTAAACAATCCTTGTTGGTTTCCACTCTATCACTGCCACGCCCACCAGCAATCCAGTGGGTCTCGAGGAGAATGAAACTGCTCATTCATTTGGCCTCCAATCTTAAAGTTCCGAATGTCAGTGGACATCCCAGCAGACATGGCCCTGGTCAGGTCACAGGCAAATACTAAGGCAGAATGACATCTTTTCCTCTAGCCAAGACCCTGATGATGCCAACTGCTATGGCTAATGCAGAGACAGTGGGGCTGGGGCCAGGATGAGCAGCAGCTTTTCAGGGAGGAAAGACCCTCTGCTCCAGAAGGAGCAAGTGAACTCAAGTTTTAGAAGTGGCAGGGACCCAGGGACGCATAGCCGAGACTCAGGCACCTGTCCGCTCTGAGTCCTTCCTCCTCACTCGCTCCTCAGAACCAACTAGGAGGTTTGCATAAAGAAAGGGAGTCTGAAAGCCTCTCCAGATCCAGGACTTCCAGACTGTTCCCTGCCCCTGAATTTCTAGCAGCAAGTCATCAGGAAAATGCCCACTCACAGCCCTCCTTAAAGTCAGAATGACAATGGAAATGACATGTGCCTTCAAAACATGTTTAGGATAATGTAAAAGTTCCTATTGGAAACAATTCTAAATTTTCTTGCCACCTTGATTCTGCATCATTATTCTTTCTACATCAGGGGTATTTTCCTAGAGCAGGGAATCTTGACCCCTTGGTCCCTAGCTGAATACTGTGTATTGGTCTCGGTGGGTGGTTCTAAGTGACTGCAAATGACCGTCTTCACTGTTTGCAGACAGCAGGCCTGGGTCTGCTGTGCAAGCGCAGACCTTCAACTGTGACCGGTCAGCTCTGCTGAGGGAGAGCCTGTGGGAGGCAGCAAGGCAGGTTTTCCAAAACTGATGGCAGAGGACTTCGATCAGTCTAGTGGAAGGGGGAATGGCTTTCTCCTGTTTTCTTGCTGTCACTCTCCTTTGAGCCTGAGGCTCTGGCTGCTCCAGCCCTGGCCCCATGGGCTGGACAGGGGAGGGAAGGTGAGGGAGCTGTGGCTGAAGAGTTCACTTAGGCTGGGTTAGTCATCCTGCAGCTGCTCCCTGGGTACCAAATCCTGTGGTGCATTTAACACTAGAGAGTAACTGCTTCTGGTCACGATGTTGTAAAACTCACCTGGGTCCCACAGGTGTGGCAACCTGGGTGGAGTGTGGGTATTCTCTGGAAGGAGGTGCTAGGTTGGGGCTCCTCCAAACTGTGCCTCTTGCTTTCTGCTTAAAGAAACCCGCTCCCTTTCTCCAGTGTGGAGGACGCTTAGGAGACAGCGTCAAAAGTGAACTCACAGACAAGACAGCCTTAATAAATTAGTATAATACTATTAGAAGGGGTGGCATTGTGTTCTGTTTCTTAGCAGCATTGTCCTACATGCGGCCTGACGATCTCCTTCCCCGGGATTTTAAAAAGCCGTCCCCTGGTTGTTAGCTCTGATGTAAAATTATAAAATAGAAATCTGGTAGGGTTTGTTTTGTTTAAAAAGGAAAAGCCCTGGAGAGGCGGGCGGTCCCGTGCAGTCCTGTTAGCTCTGGCCATTGGGTCTGCCCACAGCGTTCCCTCCAGGAGGCTGGATCTGGATGGAGTCCAGGAGGGGCCGGAGTGCCTGTCCAAAGGGCCTGCAGGGAAACAGACATGAGCTGGGTGGGCTCTGGGTGTGGTCTGCCCGAGGACAAGGAGTGGAGGGTGGGTGCTGGCAAGAACGCAGGGGCTATGGTTTGGATACAGGGGCGCCCAGCCTCTCCTCTTCCTCTCTTGGCTTCTTGGCTACCATGAGGTGAGCAGTTTTGCTTCCTGCCATGATGCCTCACTGCAGGCCCAAAGGCAATGGGGCAAGTGACCTGGACTGAAGCTAGGCCAAAATAAACTTTTGCTCAATATAAGTTGTTTATCTCAGGTATTTGTTACAGTCATGCAAAGCTGACTAATACAGGGGCATCTCTCAAGTAGCTGCTCTGTGCTGTTACTAGTAGGTGCCCCTCCTTAGCAGGCACTACTATTTTGCTATCCATGGCTCTAGGGTCTGGTGAGCTATGGTTTGAACAGGCTGCTTACCCATAGGGAACTAGAGGTTTTCTGTATTTGAAGTACTTGTTCTTTAATTTTTGTGAAGAAGAAAATAAAAATTAAATTGAACCAAGGAAGCTGAGGCAAAAGAAAAAGATGAGTTATGTATAACTAAAAAGAAAGAAACAAAGAAACAAAAAGAATAAGATAAAGTCGGGAGTGGGAATGGCACACAATTAGATTGTTCTAGGAACTGAGGTCTTCCAGGGAATATTCAGAAAAAAAGACCAAAGCCAGGTTGCCAGAAGACACTGATGTCATTTTCTAAAGGGCACCAGGCTTGTTCTCACAGAAACTTAGCTGAAGAAATCACTGCAAATGCTGGAGTTTGTGGCTTTTCGTGGCTACTGCACCCTTAAACAAGGTGGTTGACAACACAGCCAGCACTGGCTTTTTTCCAGGGGTGCTGCCATTTTGAAAATCACCCCCAAGTTCAAGGGAATAAGTACTCTAAAGTGTAAACAGATGAAACCTAGAAACATCAACCCTAATTCAGACAAGTCCAGGAACTCCACCCATCAAATAATAACAGCAAGAACATTCCAGCTATTCAAGTTTGCTCAGGGCCCCATAACCTAGATCCTTCAGCAGGGCTGTGGGATTGCACATACCCACCAAGTAGGGGAGGTCAGGGCCAAGGCTGGGAGGCTGGGGCTCTTCAGCAGCCTTGATTCCTATGCAAGTGTTTCCTGAGGTTTCTACCCACGTGTGAAAAACAACTCACCTTGTGGAGCTGGCTAGACCTGCCAGTTAAACATCCTGTTGGAATGACCCTAGTTCAGGAAAAACTGAGTCCGAGTCTGTAAATAGACATGGTCCTGGAGCAGCAGGGGCTGCCTGAACCAATCAATAGCAAAGGGAGGGGGAGGGTAAGGTGGCTTTGGAGATGTGTGCCCTTTCAGAGGAGGACACCACCTGGATGGTGGCCCACAGGCCTTCCAGAGCTGGGACAACATCGAGGCAGAGAAGCTACAAAGTGTCCTTGAAGAAAACAACTACTAAAGCTAGGTGTGGTGGCACACACCCTTAATCCCCGCAACTCAGGAGGCTCAGGCAGGAGGGTTGAAAATTTGAGGCCAGCCTGGGCAACTTAGTGAGACTATCTCAAAATAAACAATGAAAAGGGCTGGGGATGTGGCTTGGGGGAAGAGCTCCCCTGAGGACAATCCCTAGTACTGAGTAAAGCAAATGACCACTGAGGACTGACTGTGCACTGTGAGGTTCATGGGCAAGCAGAACTTGGTCTTTTTGTTCTTACAGTGCTGGGGATTGAACCAAGGTCGTGTGCTTGCGAGGCAAGTGCTCTACTTGTATCCTGTATCCCCAGCCCAGAACCTGGTTTTGAGGGAGTCAAAGTGGTCAGGGTGCAGTAGAAGAAAGCAACAACAGTTGTGAAATAAGCCATACTGCTTTTCCTCAGACCTCCTCTCTGCCATCTACCGAACACTGCTCTTAAGTTGGCACCACAGGGGAGGGCACGCTTGCGTGTGATGGGAAACAGGTGCCAGGATTTCGTCCAAATACTGAAGTGGGTTTCTAAATCGTGCAGTTGCACTCAGGCTAATGGTCTAACTTCAAGCATGGTGGACATCACACAGGTGCGCATAGGTAGGTGGGGAGAATGACGGCCTTTGGTGGTAGAACCTGCCATCTGGACAGGTCTGCCTGGTTGAAAGGACTCTGCTGCCAGCAGGGGAGGCAGATGGTGGCAGGGGAGGAGCACTCAGTGGGGATTTCCAGGTTGCCCAAGGCAGGGCAGAGACAGAGGTCAACTTACGTGGAGAGAACTTCAGAGGGCAGGTCAGTGATGTAAGAAGGGATCTTCCGCCCAGTCAGGAACTGTGCCACTTCGTTGCTGAAGGTATTACAGTTGTGTTCAAAGAGGTTATAGGCTTCACCTCTGTACATTGTGAGAAAGATGTGGAAACAGATAAGCAAGCCAGTAAGCATCGATGTGGACAATCCTGGAAATTACTCAAACCAGGAAGTGGAAAGGTGAACACAGCCGAGGGTGAGGGCTGTGAGGGTCCCTCATGCCAAGGGCTGTGCCATGGGCCTTGACAACCAGGTTATGAGAG
This sequence comes from Glaucomys volans, assembly GCA_020662805.1. Classification (NCBI taxonomy): domain Eukaryota; kingdom Metazoa; phylum Chordata; class Mammalia; order Rodentia; family Sciuridae; genus Glaucomys; species Glaucomys volans. The sequence goes on from JAJEJO010002075.1 coordinate 252,063, forward strand.
GGATGAACTAACCAACGTGGCTCCAGCTTCAGAACCGACATTCACAAGAGCAGAGCTCTGGCATTCAGTTTAACCCACGTTAAAATTGACTAAAGCTTCTTAAGAGAAAATCTGCTTAAGTTTGCATTTCATCCCAACCCTGCTACAAACCCTGCTTTTGATGTTCAGGACAAAGCACTCAGCTGGTAGAGGCTGAGAACAGCATTTACTGATTTTTAATTGGCAGGAATAATCAGCCCCTCTTTCCTCTAAAATTTCAGCAGAAAGTGTGCTGGGATAGAGTATCTGTCACCAACAATTTTTTTGTGGCATGGTAAGCACTGCCTCCTCTTCATATTCATATAGTAAAAACTGAACCAGGCTTTGTGCTGAGTGCTCCAGGGCCAGGATGCAGTGGCTGCCCTCCAGGGGCTGATCATCTAGTCAGGGAGATAGACACAGCTACCACCCCGCCTGCACTCACCGGAACAGAGACTCCCCCAGGGAGGACAGGTACTCCAGAAAGATTTCTTCTGTAACTTCTGTGCTCCCTACATCAACCACAGAGTCTGGGGGCCCGAGCAATGTCCCTCCCTAAAAGAGCCAATCCAAAAAAAGTCATTAAATCCCTGTCTTTGTTTCTTTTGTTTTTTACAGTGCTGGGTAACAAATCCAGGGTCTCAGGCATGCCCGTCACGTGTCCTGCCACTGAGCTACATGCTACATACCCAGTCCAGTCCTCTGCCCCCCCCCCCCCATTGGGGATTGAATCCAGGGCCATGCATTGCCTATCTACCACTGAGATATATCCCTGGTCACTTTTTAATTTTTACTTTTTTCAGTACTGGGTATTGAACTCAGAGATGCTCCACTACTGAACTACATCTCTAGCCCTTATTATTTTTTATTTTGAGACAGGGTCTTGCTAAGTAGCTTTTGGTGGCATCAAATTTGGGATCTTTCTGCCTCAGCCTCCCAAATCACTGGGATTATAGGTGTGCACCACCATGTGCCACCTGAATTTTTTTAACATGGTCCCCTACAGAAAACCACAAACACCCTGTTTCAACTTCTTATTTTTTCAGAGCACACTGGGTAGATGAAGAGGGTTATTTCCTGTTATCAAGAGTACAGTGGCTTAGAGTTTCCTATTGGATCTTCAACTGTCACGTGCTGGCAGCACAGCTAAGACGCTGGGCTTCCTGCTGCTGGTGGGGAGAAGGGGCTGATCCTCTTGCAGGTCTGACTTCTTATGCAATCCACTCATCCAGTTGATAAGGAGAGAACCCAGAATTCGCGATCTCCTTTCATCCCCAACATGCCTGACCACGAGGACAGAAAACTAGAAATGGCTTGCACTTGATAGGCCAGCTCTCTATGCTTACATTTCAGAAAAGTACACAGCTAGTTCTTCTTGTGACACATTGGAAGCTCTTTGTAACAATGGGAAAATGTGAAGGACTGTGAGAAATCTGGCAGGTTAGCAGTATTTCCACCATTTAGTTCAGTTTTGAACTATGAGGCTAATATACTGATGGCCATAGGACACAGGAGCTGCTGGCCTGAGACACCTACAGAAAACCCTCAGTCAATGTCATGTCATGGGATGCTGAGGGAGAGATTGATGCCTAGCAGGGACACCAAAGGTGAAGTAACAGCAACAGATGAGAACAGATCTGGGAAGGGAGAACCCAGAGCAGAGCTGCCTTATGAGGTCATGATTCATAGCCACCGAGAACCTCCTACATAGTAGACATTGTTATGGGTACTGGGGAAGGCATGGTGAGTAGGACAGGTAGTCAGAGGATAATTATCTCAGAGTGGCAAGAAACTAAGAGGACACTATGACCTCCTATGATCCACTCATGTGCCAAACACGTGAGGAGAACTTTCCATGTTCTGTGCCTTAAGATAGCCACTGGGGATATGAGATTCTTGCCCTCATGGAACATGTGGTCCAGCAGGAAAGGCAGATAAAAACATCCCATAAACCAGTAATTATAAGCTATAATATAGGTCATGTTTGGAAAGTACAGAATGCCATTAGAACATATGACGGGACCTTCCCCTTCTGAGGAGTCAGGCAAGACTTGCCTGATAAAGGGACATTGAGCTCAGATCTGAAGGATGAAGAGTCACATGCAGGTGAAGGTCGGAGTACAGGTTTAAATGTCCAGCGGGTGCCTAAGGATGAGAAGTGGGCAGAGCTGGGGAGAGTGCAACCTGAAAAGAGGCTGGCCAGGGAGGGAGAGAGGCCAGCAGAGGGGCGGGCCCTGGGAGGCCATGCTGAGCTTTCTGAGTTTTACTCCAAGAGCAAGGGGGAGAATTTTGGTTAATGCAAGGGAGTATCAGCTCCCTTTTTCCACTTTGAAAAGATCACTTTACCTCCCATCTGGGGGACAGTGAGAGAGAGACAGTGGATGCAAGGAGCTTAGGGGGCTATTGCCACCGTACAGGTTAGACATGAGGATGGCCTGGACTAAGGTGAAAGCTTGCTTGAGCACCTCCTGTGACCACCCTCAGATATCTTTTGAAAGAATGTTCTGGAAAAGGGTTTGGGATTTGAACCAGTGAGACCTGAGTTCTGGGACTGCTGTTGCTTACTGGCTGTGTAACTTTGAAGAAGTCACTTTACCTCTCTGTTCAGCTCAACATGGATGGGGTTTCCCCTGTGAGCCAGGCACTGTGCTACAATGGGATGGAAGGATAAAACCCAGTCTTGGCTTACACAGTTCCCTGTGGAGATGCAGAAGCAGCTCCTGCCACTGTAACATGTGCAGTGTGACAGGGAAGACCCACAGGTGCAACGGGAGCAGAGAAGGGCAAGGTTTTCTGGAATAAATTTTTTTCTTTTTCTTTTCTTCCTTTCTTTTGGTGGTGGTGCTGGAGATCAAACCCAGGGCCGTGCACATGCTAGGCCAGAGCTCTACCACGGAGCTCCATCCCAAGGCCTTGAACGAGTCTGAAGGTCTTTATGAGAAACTGTACCACAGGCCTCTCTGCACTGGGCCAGAGGCCAAGCACACAGTCAAAGCAAAATTCTCAGTCCTCGCAGGAACTGAGCCTGCAGGTCAGGGTGTGGGGAAAGGCACTCACCGGGGGACAGCTGGAGATACCGCCACTGCCAAAGAAGAATTCATCCTTGTGCACAACTATGGAGGTGTGCCTGCCACACAGAGAGACACAGTGAGCCAGAAAAGGGAAACTTATCCAAGAAAAAGCAAGCACCATACTGCTATGAGAATAATCACTGCCCAAGGATGTGACTGTGGTGACAAGTCTTATAAAACTAACCAAATAATGGTATGAGTAAGATAAATATGGTTGTCCCTCTGTATCCATGGGGACTGGTTCCAGAACACCCACCCCTCTGCAGATACCAAAATCCACACATGCTCAAGTCCCTTATAGAAAACAGCGTAATTGTTGCATAGAACCTATGTACATCCTCAAGTATAATTTAAGTCATTTCAAGATTACTTTTAATACCCAATACAATGAGGAAACGCTATGAAAATAGTTGTACTCTACTGCTTAGGGAACAGAAATATTGTATATGTTCAATACAGATTCAATTTTTTCCCCAAATATTTTCAATCTACAGTTGGTTGAACTGGTGGGTGCGGAGAGCTGCTGGGGCTATAGGTCAGGGTTTCCCACCTCAGCACTACTGCCATTTGGGGATTTGGGGCTGGATAAACCTGGTCGTGGGGGCTGTCCTGTGCATTATAGGACGCTGAGAGGCATTCGGGCCTCTGCCCACTAGATGCTGGTAGCATCCTCCTCCAGTTGTGACAAAAATGTCTCTGGACACAGCCAAACATCCAGTGGTAGGGTGGAGGGGCAAAAAAACCCTGGTGGAGAACCACCGTTTAGAAGACGTGTGACTCGGAGAGCTAGGTTTCAAGCTGGAAGCCACAGGCGGGACTTGAAGCCTGCAGGGTGCGGAGTGGCTTCCTAGAGCAGTCCATGTGCGCAGCCCCACCCAACTCACCAGATGCCTTCCAGTTGTTTCCCTGTGGAGAAAAGGAGAGATTTAGCCACTTGGGATTGGATTAAATGGCTCCTCAGTCTGAGTACATTTAGAAGGGCACTCAAACCCAGAGGAACCCATTATAAGTCTTCCGGGAAAAATTTCTAGGAACTCAGCTCCTCCACGGCAGTCCTCGGGTCATGATAGGGTGCACTGTTAGTAAGTGGAAAAGTAACCAGAATCCTTTACCAGAAAGCAAGATTAAAACAAAAAAAGCCCCACTGGTATAAGGGTTGAGGGTCTGGGATGTAGCTCAGTGATAGAGTGCTTGCCTAGCATGTGTGAGGCCCTGAGTTTGATCCCCAGTACTAGGAGAACAAAAATTCTGCTGGTACCTTAAGTGTACCCCAGTTTTATGCCTGTTCTTCTATCTCCTTTGGGTCATTGTCAACTTTGCCTTTTTTCCCCTTTCTTCCAGTACTGGGGATTAAACCCAGGAGCATTTGACACTGAGGTACATCCCCACCCCTTTTAGTTTTTTATTTTGAGACAGGGTCTTACCAAGTTGCCCAGGCTGGCCTCAAACTCCTGCCTTAGCCTCCTGAGTTGATGGGTGCCCGGCTCAACTTTGCATTTTTAATTTGTCTCAGCTATAGTAAGACTAGAGTAAAATAAAAAAAGTTGACAGTATTTCTTCACTGAGATAAAAATCCTTCAGAAAATAATGGAACCAAACTTAGCGAATGCATGCATTTTAATAGGCAATCTGCATTTATTCTTTTTTGTTTGATTTCTTTTTGGCACTGGGGATGGAACCCAGGGTCTCACACACGCTAAGCACATGCTCTACCACTGAGCTATGCTCCAGCCCAATGCACATTTTTTCTATGCCTCTGTATGCCAGTGAGAATGTTAGGTGTGGAAATACAAACACAGATTACTGGCCTGCCTGTAGGGAGCTCAAAGTCAAATGGAAAGAGACACATGTAAATAATTAACTAAAACACAATGTTGACAAGCTGTATAATAATGGTAAAATTAGGTGCTATGTGTAATAAAGATAAACTACCTTTGTGAGCTTCAGTTCAACCAATGAGCGAGCAGGGGCGGGGCTGGACGTTTCTGCCAGAGAGAAGAGTATAGGAAAGGTACAGCTGTGAAGGCTGAGGCCCTGAAGGGCAGGACTCAGTGATGGTGACAAGAAGAAGAGTTGCCAGCAGGGCTGCAGCAAGACAGGGTGGCCTGGATGGAGCTGCTGTTGGCAGGGGAGCACCTTGATGGCATCCACACTTTTAAAAGATTAACTGTAGCCACAGTCAAGAAAGATGAATTGGAGGGAAGAATGGAGAGAGCAGACCAGAGTTGGGAGGTCGCTGGGATATCCACGGGAGACAGTGCAGCACAGTGACGGGAAGGAGGGGAAGGTGCGAAGGACGTGAGCAAACCTTGCCCACTTACCTGGGGCTACCAGGTCCTACGGATGCTTACTGATTGCTAAGTGCCACCTTTGCTATGTTTGCTGTGTGCCCTGTGACTCTCCAGAGGATCAAAGTCAGCACTGTGTGGAAGGAAAGCGGCATGCTTGAGCTTCTCCTTTTGTGTGTTTTACATTGTTTCCTTTTTTTTTTTTTTTTTGTGGTGCTGGGGAATTGAATCCAGTGCCTGTGCTTGTGAGGCAGGCATTCTATCAACTGAGCTATATCCCCAGCCCACATTGTTTCCTTTTTTAGGTAAATTTTGAGACATCAAATAAATATCTAACTCTTTAAGATATTATTTTGATTGAATGACTGATGCTGGGGATGGAACCCAGGGGCTTGCGCATGCTAAGCAGATGCTCTACCCATGAGCCACACCCACAGTTCCTAGAAAACTTTTATTTTTATTTGTTTTTGGGTACTGGGGATTGAACTCAGGGGTACTTGACCACTGAGCCACATCCCCAGCCCTATTTTCTATTTTATTTAGAGACAGGGTCTCACTGAGTTGTTTAGCACCTCGCTTTCGCTGAGGCTGGCTTTGAACTTGTGATTCTCCTGCCTCAACCTCCTGAGCCACTGAGATTATAGGCATGTGCCACCATATCCAGCTTTTTTTATTTTTTAAAACAATATATTTTAAGTTGTTGATGGACCTTTATTTTACACATTTATTTATATGCAGTGCTGAGAATTGAACCCTGTGCCTCACACATGCTAGGCAAGCGCTCAACCACTGAGCCACAATCCCAGAACTAGAAAACTTTTAAATGATATAACTTTAACCTAATTTTCTTCTTTGCATGAGAAAAAAGAAGCCACAGCCTCTCCATGATGACCTGCTGATGGCTCATGCATTGTCCGTCCTCAAAGGTGGATAAAGGAATGCAATAGGCTCAGATCCTGGCTTTTGTACATGCTACGAATGGCAGACCTTGGACCACCTTTCTAAGCCTCAGTTTCTCCAATACAGAATTGTGACCAATAATAAGGTATGTAAAGTATCAGTAGGTGGTACACAAAGGTTTGATAAATAGAGGATATCATTAGGTCTAATGACTTTGGGAAGAGAGTAAAGATTTCCAAAAGAGAAAATGAGTTCTCCTGGGCCTCCCCTACTAGGTCCCCTCTTGCCCCTGCAAGAGTTGTTTCTAGTCTTTTTGTTTGTTTGTTTCTATTCTTCACACTTGAATAAATCCTACCCCTTCACTCTTGAGGAAAAAAAATGAGTTCTTCAGAATGGGTGGTCAAGCTCTAAAGATTTCAGCATCCAGTGAGTTACTATGGAATGTTCTATTTTATGTATAAGCATTTCATTCTTGGCTGTTAAAGTCTTAGCAGACTAAACGGAATAACAAAGAAAAATGAAGTGTACGAGAGTTCTTCTTTCTATTGGTCTTTCACTCCCACAGGCCAGCTTCCTTTTCACTAAGAGATCTGCTGCTCTGGCCCACGAGACCACAAACAGATGGAGGGATTCTAGCATGGGGTTTCTGTGGTAGCCTCCAGGAGAATGTGGGGCAGGCTCCCTTATCCAAACTGCCTTTATCCAGAAGTTGATCAGAACCAGACTGGATGCCAAGGGGGAGTGGTATCCACCCCTCCAGTGCTGGGCTCACTATCCATGGAGGTGGAACCACTTTCTTCCTGACTCATGAAGATAACTGTTTACTATAATGTAAAGTGGGAAGTTTACTGTTTCTTCCTGTTTACTATAATGTAAAGTGGGAAGACTAACACAGCATTTTAAATAGAGCCGATATAGTCTTCCAGACTGCCATTTAAGTTGTGGTTTGTTTATTTCCTTGAAGACATGAATGATTCAGTGGTACTGGGCAGATTACGGAGACTTGTTTTCTCTTATGTGTTTCTTTCAAATAAAGCTTCTCTCATACACTTTGGGAAGAACACTGATTCACCAAGAGAGAAAAAAATGTAGTGAGGGAGAACATAGGTTGTGGGTAGGCAGGCCAGGTGTAGTGGAATCAGTGAGCCAAAGTTTACTGAGTAACTACTGTGCTTCAGGCATTACTCTTTGCACTAGGAATACATCAGCAAATAAGGAGACAAAAACTTTCATGACATTTAAGTGAGGAAAGGGTCAACAATACAACAATAATATTAATAATGTCATAACATGTTAGCAACAGTGAGTATATAGGAAAAAACAAGAGCAGGGCAGAGGTGACATTTGAGCCAAGACTCAAAGTGGGCAAGGGGGAGAGGCCATGCAGGGGCTGGGCAGACCAGGTATATGTGAAGGACTGGAAGGAAGCCAGGGTGACTAGACTGGGGTCTCAGGAGAGGAAAAGCAGAGATAAGAGAGGTAATGGAGGCTGGATCACACAAGACCTTGCAGAGGTTGAGGACTAAGCCAAGCTGTCCAATGGAGTAGCCACTGACCACATGTGACTATTAACATTAAAATTAAATAAAAGCACAAATTGAGCACCTCTGTTGCACTAACCATGTTTCAAGTACTCAAGAGCCACATGTGCCTCGTGGTTACAGTACAGGTCTAGAACATTTCCATCACTGCAGAAAGTTCTATTTGAGAGTGCTGTTTAGTATTTTGCAGTGCCAGGGATACACTGGGGTCCCAGGGCTTCACACATGCCAGGCAAGCGCTCTGCCACTGAGTTACATCTTCAGCCCTGGACAGGTGTAATGATAATGTCTGCTTCCTAACATTTCTAGGGTTAAAAGACATGACAAATGGCAAGGCAAGAATGAGGCAAAGCCTGAGGCACAGGGCACCCAGGGGACCTCAGACCAGCACCCACGAGAGGTCTGGAAATGTTTCAGGTCTTCAGTGCTGAGACCTGCTGGCATTCTCCACAAACACAGCCTTGTTTTTGTTTTTATTTTTGGTACAGGGAACTGAACCCAGCGGGGCTCCACCACTGAGCCACATCCCAGTATTTTTTAAAAATTTGAGAAAGGGTCTCACTGATTTCCTTTTTAAAATTTTTGTTTTGAGACAGGGTCTTGCTAGATTGCTTAGGACCTAAGTTTCTGAGGCTGGCCTTGAATTTATGATCCCTCCTGCTTCAGCCTCCTGAGTTGCTGGGATTACACACACGTACCACCAAGACTGGTTATAATCTGAAAGTTTTATATCTGTTCTCCTATTTGTATCTTTCTCCCCAGTTGGACTCTAATTGCCTCAAAGACAAGGACAGTTTCTCACACATCGTTGTTGTAATTCCATCATCTGTCAAAGTACCTGGACCAGAAATGCTACATGAACATCTGCTGAAATGACCTATCCTATTCTCTTTAATCAGTGCTGTTAGTTGATGTGCAGTGCTAGTGAGTTCTTACCCCTAACCTTGGCTGCCCTGGCTGGTTATTCAAATGACTGCAATCCTGGCATACTGTGCTCCACCTGGGTCTGCTACTGCCCCTCAGGTACCCACACTTAAGTGACAGATGCACCATTTCAGATGGAGTCCTACTACAATAATTTGAGGAGAGGCCTTAGAGATCATCTTGTTATTTTACACCTGAAAAACAACTCAAAAGTAAAAGAGAGACCTTACTTTATTCTCCTTTGTAGTCTCCATATTGATCACTAAATTTGCCTATAAGCTAGACATCACACTTTCTTGTAATTTGACTGCATCAATGTACAGTTAAGACCTCATCCACTCTGCGAGACATGGTGGAGTAACCTGTAGTCCCAGCTGCTCGGGAGGCTGAGGCAGGAGATCACTTGAGCCCTGGAATTTGAGGCCAGCCTGGGTAAAGCAGTGAGACCTTGACTCAAAGTGAAAAAACAACCTCTCCACCCCCCTGCAAAAAACAAAAACAAAAAACCTTCATCTGCTCATAGAATTGTGATAGCAGCTACAGAAAAAAAAAAAATCCTCTCATTTATGCATTCTTTCTTTTATTAATTCATCTAAAGACCTTCACAGTTATCCTCATTCTCACAACATTTTAAGTGGTAAGTAAGGCAAAGATTTATTAATATCATTTTAGAAAGAGGTGAGTAAAGACGCATGGTTTGTCCAGTATAAAAATGAGACAAGCAAGCAAGCAAGATGTGAACATGAACTTGTTGAAGAAGCGTAGGAAGAAGGCTTGCTGCATGTCAGCCAACTCTTGGGAGGAAAAAAATGAGATCCATGAGGACTGTGCCTTGACAGAATGACAAGCACTGTAAAGTGGGACTGAAGTGACTAAAAATTTTTTGGCCAGACTAGAGTAGGTGAGGAGGGGGCTGGTATTTTCAGACTGAAGTAGAGCCTAAGGTCACTTGGGACCTGAGTGAGGTTCTGTGGATATTAGCACAGTATAGAATGATTTCCCACTAGCAGACTGCACAGTAGGTGGTCAGATGGCTGCATTTCCAGGCCTGGTGGCATGTACAATGCACTCATTTTGAGGTCTATGAAGTATGAACATGGAAAAACCAGTGGAAGACATGGACATCAGCCCCGTTTTCATCATGAATAAGAGAATGTGGAATGAAGTCTGCACTAATCAGCTTCCTGCTTATTATAAAAATGGCTACATCAAAGCCAAGGAGAGGGGCTAGGGTTGTGGCTCAGTGGTAGAGCGCTTGCCTAGCATGTGTGAGGCCCTGGGTTTGATCCTCAGCACCACATAAAAATAAATTTAAAAAAATAAAGATATTGTGTCCATCTACAAATTAAAAAAAAGTTAAAAAAAAAAAAAGCCAAGGAGTGAACACTCAGCCACCTCACTGACTGAGATGGACGAAGGTAATGCAGATAGACATACGTGCTGGTTACAGACCAGCCCTGGTATAGTGCTGCTGTTAGAGAAATGCCTACTAAGAAACGCAAAGTGGGTGACAGTGATGGGACTCCAGGGGCAGGGACTTCCACTGATATTAACCAAACATAGATCCAGCTGGCTGCACAGATTCCTCACCCAGGCAACAAAGTACTTTTAGTTGGCAGTTTGACAGAAATATAATAAATTTATTAATTTAAAAAAATCAGCCTGTGTGTGTGTGTGTGTGTGTGTGTGTGTGTGTGTTACTGGGGACTGAACCAGTGGTACTCCACCACCCAGCTACATCCCCAACCCTTACATTTTTATTTTGAGACAGGATCTTGCCTGGCTAAAATCAGCTTATTTTTCTCTGGATAAACCTTGAATCTAAGTGGGAAAAGATGAAAGGAAACAGCTGTATAACAGAAGTAGCCCTGCAGCCAATACTGTTTTAGCAGGATTTGCCTCTCTTTTGGGCACAGAAGGGTTATCAAGAAATCAACATGAGCTGAGCACAGTGGCCATGCTTGTAATCCCAGCAGCTTGGGAGGCTAAGGCAGGATGATTTTAAGTTCAAAGCCAGCCTCAGCAAATTAACAAGGCCCTAACCAAGTTAGCGAGAACCTGTCTCTAAAATATGAAAAGAGGCTGGGGATGTGGCTCAGTGGTTAAGTGCCCCTGGGTTCAATCCCTGGTACCAAGAAAAGAAGGGGGAAAAAAAAAAAAGAAATCAACATGCAACTTGTTAAAAACTAACAAGGTAGCTGATGGCACATGCCTGTAATCCCAGAGACCAGGGAGGCTGAAACAGGACTACAAATTCAAGCTCAGCCTTCACAAATTAACAAGACCCTGTCTCAAAATAAAAAATAGAAAGAACTGGGAATGTAGCTCAGTGGTAAAGTGTCCCATGGTTTGATCCCCAGTACCAAACAAAAAAACTAATAGAATATTTTAATCTTCAAAAACATAAGTTTAAAACTACTTAATACGCTAGCATTGACATTCTTTGTCAATACAGGATTCTTTCCTAGGATAAAAGTAACTTGTGAGGTCTTTTCCTCAGTATGCAGAGGTCCCCTCTTAACTGCTGCCTGCCTTATAGCAATGCTTTGGGGTAGGCCTGCATCATTCCCAGCTGATGTTTGCTGGGTGCCAAGCACTGTGCCAGACTCTGGGGATACAACTGAGAGCTCCTGTCCCCATGAAGCTTCCAGTCCAGTGGGAGGAGGTCAGAAAACAAGCAATTGTAAAACAGGATGATGAATGCTTCTACAGGAATATACAGGATGCTATCAGGGACACATGACCAAGATCTGGGGGGTCAGGGAAAGGTTCCTGGAGAAAGAAACACTGTAGCTGAGACCTCAAGGATAAGCAGAGGATGAGCAGAAGTCAGTCAGACCAGAAATGGGCAGAGAAAGTACTGCCGGTAAGGGGAACAGCCTAGGAAAAGTCGAGGTGAAAATGAGACCCTGAGGCCTTCTGTCCGGTTAGGTATGTGGCCGCCCGTCTCTGCTGTGGCTCTGCAGGGGTGAAGCCCTGGTGCTCCAAAGTACTTAAGGGAGGATTGAGAAAACTGCAAGTCAGTTTTCTGCAAGTCAGTTTTCTTTGGGGGCTCAATTCCCCTGCCGAGCCCAGTTGAGGAAGGCTGGTGTGGTGTGTTAAGCCGGAGGTGGCAACAGATAAGGCTACAGAGAATAAGCAGGAGCAGGAACAAGCAGGGCCCTGTAAGCCACATTTGTTTCCATTTTGCCATAAAGAAATTGCAGGATTACTAAATTCATTCATTCAGTGGCTATCAAACAGTTCACACAATGAACAATAAAAATCTAAAACAAAGCACAATAGATGCCATTAAACCATTAAAAAACCGCCCTCAGATTTCAATACATTCTACTTATTCCCCCCCCCAGCACTTTTTTTTTTTTCCCACCACTAAGCCACATCCCCAGCCCTTTTTAATTTTGAGACAGGGTCTTGCTAAATTGCCAAGTCTGGCCTCAAACTTGTGATCCTTCTGTTTCAGCTTCCCAAGTATCTACTTAATTTTCAAGCCTCAATCATTTCCATAATAAATATTTACTTGGGTTGGGGATGTAGCTCAGTGGTAGAGTATACATACACCTAACCCCTCCTCCCCACACAACAACAAAGCCTCACTGGGTACCTGCTCCAATCACTGTGATACACGCTCCCTGCACTTCAGGGGCTGGAGACTTTTGCTAAAACATCTGAAACAGCTGCACCACTCATTTTGGCATCAATCATAATCTACTTTATACTGTTATCTAATTGTATGTGCACATACGTTAATTTTAGAGAAATTAACTCCCAGAGGACAGAGTTCCTATTACTATTGGTAATGCAGAGTTTAGCAAGGAATTCAGCATAGAATAAAATCTGAAATATTTATTAGATTGCTTTCTGCCAAGAAATATATATATTCTATGGCCCCAGGTATTTAAACCTGGAAATAGTTTTAAGATGAGCTTGTAACATAAAATAAATGTGATGTATGGTGCGTAAGACTTCAGAGAAGAAGATAACAAAGTACCTTTTAGCACAATTAAAAAACAAATCTCTGCATTTCTATGTACTTCAGCATAAAAAGAGGTCATAAAAATTTAAAGAGCAGCTAAAATTATTAAGAAGAAGAACTGAAGTACAATTACAATAGCTAATTATTGGGCAAATGGTGATTTGGGGGAAAAGATGCAATCAGGTTGTCTGCTCAATAAGAAAGCTAAGGATAATTGTGGGACCACTTTCACAGAGAGTGAGGAACAGTGGAACAGGAATACCTTCCTGGGAGGCAACTCCAGGAGACTAAAAACAGGACAGGGTAAATCTGTGCAGTTCATATGATTTTAGAGAATCTCACTGAGTGATATCTAGTCTGATCGTGAACTGTAAGAGAGCTGAAGGAGGTCTAACAATGGGGAACTAACATAACTGAAGCATGACAGGGCTCTGCTGATAAGGTCACATGAATTTAATTTGCAAAAAGGTAGGCTAAGAAGGATGATCATAACTTTAGAAGATTATGAATGGCACACACACATTGAACCGATTTTTTTTTCTCATTTGAACTTGAAACATTTGGTTAAGAATGTCTTTAGACACTTTTATCAAGATACCCACTGTACACCAATCATAAGGGAACACATTACACAGTAGAGGTGGTAGAGCAGTGACATGAGTTCTGGAAATCAGACTGCCTGTGTTCATAACCCAGCTCTGCCACATGCCAGCTGTGTGACTTGGGGCAAATTTCTTAGCTCCCTTAGTTGGAGGTTCCTCAATTGAAAAGCAGAGGTGATAACAGGGCTTCTCTCACAAAGGTACGGTGAAGATCCTAATGCATGCAAAATACTCAGAAACAAAGGGTCTGGCCCACTATAAATTCTCAATAAATGCTGGCTATTAATATGCTTCTATAATTCATTACAAAAATCAGGAAACAAATTGATTTTTTTTTTAAAGTTTCAAATATATTTAGGAATGGGAAATCAATTTATGGGAGCTAACAAAACTGGGGTATACCCAACTTTAAGATTAGTGTTATCTGAATGGGATAAACCAGTAAAGCAGTGATCACTTTCTGTAAATTTTCAACTCCAGAAAATACACCTATTAGTTCTGCTGGCCATTTCTTTGTTATTTTGCAAAAGGCATAAAAGAAATATGGGAAAAAGAGAGAGAAGAGTTAGATGTGATGTAAGTTAGGTGATGTCCTCAGAAACACTATTGTAACAGGATGTGCCAAAGTAGTGAAGTTGCCATGGTTGGCTAAGTCCTCCCAGGATTTCATGGTGGGGGCAGGGAGGGACAGGTCTATTACTTCACCTTTATTTATGGGACTTTCCCCTTCACCCACTGTACTCTACAAAGGCCTGCTTTCAGTTCCAGTACCAGGAGGACTCTGGACTCTTTCCTGCCTCGAGGCCTTGGCAGGCTATACCCTTTTCTACCTGGACTACTGTAACTCTCTGATCGGCCTCCAGTGGCTACTTCTTCCTCATCCTACCCTTATTTAAAGTACCTCTCTCTTGTTATTTTATATCTCATTACCCACTTAGCTTCCTGCACAGCACATATCACAATTTTTACTTATTTTATTTGCATATGTACTTATTTTTAATGTCTCCCACACAAATTAGCTCCATGATGGTGAACAACCTCTTTCTTCATTCTGTCATCCTCAATTAACACATAGGACAAAGTAGGCACTCAAATACCTGTTGAATGAATGAAACAATGATCCCCTAAGATCCTTTTCAACCAAAAAGTAATAGAACAAAAACATACAGTGTAAAGGGAGAGGCTTTTTATTTTTGGGTCTAGTAGCAGCTAAGTGTTGCCTCATTACAAGCAAACTAAACAAATGGCTCCATTCCAAGGAGTTTAGTTGGGACACTCTATTAATGACTAGCACCTTCTTCAAACCTTTGTTAGTTTTACTTTCGGATTTGCCTTGTTATTTTTTTCAGTGCTGGGACTGAACTTGGGGCCCAAGCATACTGATCAAGCAAGCACCCTACTACTGAGCTATACCCCTATCCCTGCCTTGCTCGTTTTAACAATTTCTGTCCAATAATGGGTTGGCTACCTAAAAATTATCTGAGAAGCTTACATAATACATATCTGAGAAGCTTAGATAATATGAAATACATATTTATGGATCAAAACTCCAGGACATTCTGATTTAGCACTTGTGAAGTATGGCTTTAGAATCCATATATTTAAAACTTTCCTTATTTTAAATAGATAATATGCATACATAGTACATGATTCAAACAGTAAGAAAAAGTTTACAACACTGGCTGTCCTCCCCTCTTCCATTAAGCTCCCCTTTTCATAAGCTACCACTATTACCAATTTTTCCTGTATCCTTCCAGATAATTATTTTCCTAAGCAAGCACATATATATCTTTTGCTTTAAACACATACTTGCACATTTAAAGAACTGTTTTAATCTTGTTTTTTTCTTATCTCACTTAACAACATATATTGGAAATGAAAGTATGTTTTATTTTTGTGTTTTGTAGTGTTGGCGTTAAACCCAGGGCCTTGTATATGCGAAGTGTTCTGCACTGAGCTACATCCCCAGCCTGGTAACTGTATTTTTAACAAGCACTGTAGATGATTCTGTTGTGAAGCCAAATATAGAAACCACTCACTGGCCCAGAGTTGAGGGATTAAGTTCAACTCACTATGGCACGTTAGAAACGCAAGGACATTGAAAAGATGCAAGTAGTCATGCTTTCCTGACCTCTGCCCCCTTGCCTCCCACAGATAACCTAAATCATTCTCCAATGTCTCCACAGAAGCCAGAAAACATAAGCCATTCAAATGCATGCTGCCAAAATTTTCAATTCCTGGAATCCTTTCCTGCCCATTATTACCTGAAATTACAAACCTGACAATTCCTACGTGACACAAGACATTTTGGTATTTGGGTCGAAATGAGGTTTGATCTACACTAAACAAGGACTGATTTTCTCTCCCAGCACTGAAGTAGTTTAATGGAGCACAACTGCAATACTTTTCATTACTAACCCTTACTGATACAACAAGCATCCAATCCTTCCCCAGAATTACTTTCTTACCATTGGGACAAAAGCAATTAATTTTTTTTTTTTTTTTTTTGTGGTGCTAGGGATTAGAACCCAGGGCCTTGTGCTTGCAAGGCAAGCACTCTACCCGCTGAGCTATATCCCCCGCCCCAAAGCAATTAATTTTGAAAGTGCTGAGAGAAGACCGCATTGTCAGGCCGAACTTGGTGAATTCTTAAGTTCGGGCTCCTGTTAACCAGATTGACTACCTTGAGGGAGATGGATGGGCCCTTCTAAGCAGCTCTGGGTCTTCTTTCCAGCCTTCCTCTGGGACTACAGAGGGAATTTACTTTTGACATGGAGGGAAGGCTCTCTGAGGGCTACCCAAGAATCTCCTCCGCAGTGTCCCTTTCACCACGAGGGGCACCACGCGGGAGGCATCCTCACCTTCCCCACACCGCGCCAAGGAAAGAGGAGTGTAGAAGGCTTCCAAGAGGGGAACCTGCCACGATCCAGCTGGCTTCCCTCATCCCCTAATCGAAGGGCCCTGGAGGGCTGGGTTTCTTTGCCAGCCCTCGGGTAAGGGGAGGGCATGACTCCTATCCCTTCTTCCTAAATCAGACGTGAAGATGGGAAAGCGGGGCTCTGGGAGCCCAAACCCCAGACCCAAACCTCTCCACTCGGCCTTTCCTTTCAACCTCTGGGTCCCGCGTCTCCCCTTGAGTAGTGCCCACCTCTCCCGCCCTTGGCCGGCCGGCGTCCTCTTGCCTGGCTCCTGCCTTCCTTCCCACCTGACCCCGGCCCCCTCACCCAGCATGATGGGGCTGAGCCGCCGGGCCAGGCCCTTGGACAGGTCGTACACGTAGAGCTTCACCGGATAGAGATTCGGCGGCTCCATTGGGACCCGTGGCGGCGGCCACGATGGCCCTCGGGCACCCGGCAGCGGCTTGGACCTTCCCGTACCCGACGGGAGTGGGGAGAGGAGGGAGCCGGGGGACCGAGCCCGGGCCCGGCCTGAGGGGCGGGGGAGAGGCCGCCCTGCGCTGCTCGCGCCCCCACACCCGCTACTGGCAACGACTACTGTGAGGTGACAGAGGGAGGACTGGGAGGATCCGTACGGAAGAGGGGGCGGGGGCGGAACGCACTTTCGCGCATGTGCACACCGTCCTGACGGGGTGGGGCGGGGCCTCCAGGGGGCGGGGCTTTCGCTCAGCTCTGGCTTTAGGTAGGGACTTGCGCGGAAGCGGGGATGTGGAAGTGGGCGTGTCAACATGACGGGGAGAAGAGTGCGCTGTGCGTGATGACGTACGGGGCATTGATTGGGGGAGAGAACGGAAGTTGGAGCGTACGTGCTGCCCGCCTTATGTAAAAGTTGATCTCTACCCTGCTGCAAAGGTAGGCTGGCGGGGCTGTGTGTGTTGCTCGCCGGCCAGGGCTGGCCTCGCCCCGCTTCGCCCAGTCTCGCGCACCCCGCTAGCCTTTCCGTGGGGTAGCGCTCACCTCCAGTGTGCAAACCTGAGTGTAGAGACAGCCTCTGGATCCCTCTTATCCGCGGGAGGCGGCATCCGGCCCTGGAGGCCTGCTTGCGTGGGAGATCTCCTTGGGCGTGTCTGACTGAGGGGTTGGGGTAGATTTGGGGGCGGTACGAGGACGGTTGATCCGCTAGGTAATCGAGTAACTATCGCAGTCTATATATGGGATAGGAGGTGGGACTTACAGGGTCTGTCCCGCCACGGATCAGAGGGGTTGCCACTAGCCCTGAGCGGCCGTAAGGGGTAGCTGAGGTAAAGCTGCTGCTGGACTTCTCCCCTTGTCCATTTCCCCCTGCATCCCAACGAATGAAAGCTCTCCATCTTCCACATTATTCACTTGTAACACCAAGCTTTTAGAACAGGTCTGAAAAGAGCCTAAAAGTCGATATTTTTTCTTTAAATTTTCTTATACTGATCTGAACCTATTTCACATAGTGAGCAAAAACCATTATGTCAGGGTGGGAGTCTTACTACAAAACCGAGGACGATGACGAGGAAGAAGAAAAAGAGGAAAGCCCTGAAGCAGGTGGTAAGTGACTTTAACTTGTAGTGCCGGTCTGTATGTAGAACAAAGGACCTTCGGTTTGTCTCCTGGAAGGACTTTGCAATCTGATGACTCACCTTTCTCCTCAAATAATCGGAAACACTTTTCTCCCTTTGAGCTTTGCAGAGCTATTTTTTTTTCTTTTTTTCTTTTTTTTTTTTTTTTTTTGCGGTGCTGTGGATTGAACCCAGGGCCTTGTGCGTGCAAGGCAGGTACTCTACCAACTGAGCTATATCCCCAGTCTCTACCCTACACTCTTTTATTCTGGCTCTACTCTATGAGATAGTTCTAATCAAATTTTTGCTGGCCACTGGTAGATTGATATCTTTTGAGCTCCAGTAAATGACCCTATTCATGTGTATCTTGTCATGGATAAGACTCTTTCTCACTTGAGAATGGAGTTTTATTCATCCCAGCACTTCAGTGTAAAAATACCTTCACCCTGCAGTAACCACAGCAATGGAAGAGTAAACATTAGCAACATGGGGTTCAAAAGAGTGATTACTTCATGATAGCTCACAGGTTTAGGAGTATCTATGTGAGTTCAAACAACATAGTATTATTCAAGTAGTGTATTCAAGCAAAACAGTAAAACATAGGGCAGAGGAAGAGAAATAAAGGGTACATGTAATCTACATAGTAGTGAATTTAATTCCTGGATAGGAAAATTTTATTTTATTAAAAAAAAAAAAACTTGTAGTCTGTATACCTATCGCTCTACCACAACCAATCACTACCATAATTTTGGCCTTTTTTTTTTTTTGAGACAGGGCCTTGCTTTGTTACCTAGGCTGGTCTTGAATTACTTTACTCAAGTCATCTTCCTGTCTCATCCTTCTCAGTAGCTGGGCCATAGGCCTATTCTACCATGCCCAACTTCTTTGGCAATTTGAATAGCTCCTTTATGCATTTTTGGATCTGTCTCCTAAATATACATACATGCACATTTTTCTTCATATCTGATTTTTATGTTATTGTAATCACAGTATATGTTCATTTTCTCACTTTAATTTACACCAGTCTTCCAAAAAAAATTTTAAACCTACAATTTTGTGTTCTGCCTTTTTTCTTATTGTATCATAGATATATCTTTCCATGTTTTAACTACATATTTGTAGTTTTTATAACTTGTTTATTTAGTGGTCCTGGAGATTGAACCTAGAGGTGCTTTACCACTGAATTATATCCCCAGTGCTATTTATTTATTTATTTGATTGTTATTTTAAAAATATTTTTGTAGTTGTCAATGGACCTTTATTTTATTTATTTTTATGTGGTGCTGAGACTTGAACCCTGTGCCTCATGCATGCCAGGCAAGCACTCTACCACTGAGTCACAGCCCCAGCCCAGCTTTTTATTTTTTATTTTGGACAGGGTCTCAGTTGCTGAGGGTCTTGCTCAATTCCTGAGGCTGACTTACTTTGCAATCCTCCTGCCTCATAACTTATTTGAAATATATTATAATTTATTAATTCATTTTATTTCCTGAAGGACATTTTATGTTATTTTCAATTTCTTTAATAAACAACATCATAGTAAATTTTATTTTTTTACAAGGAAGAGGATCAAACCCAGGGCTACAGGCATGCCAGGCAGCATTCTACCACTGAACCACATCCCCAGCCCAACATTGTAGTAAATTTTTTTTTTTTTTTGAACCAGGGATTGAACTCAGGGACACTCGGCCACTGAGTCACATCCCCAGCCCTATTTTGTATTTTATTTAGAGACAGGGTCTCACTGAGTTGCTTAGGGCCTCGCTAAGTTGTTGAGGCTGGCTTTGAACTCTCGATCCTCCTGACTCAGCCTCCCGAGTTGCTTGGATTACAGGCGTGCGCCACCACGTGTAATAAATTTTGTATGAGCATTTTTGCATATCTTAATAAGATAGATTGCTAAAAGGAAGAATTTACCAGATCAAGGTAACTTTTGTTTTTAATTTTAAATTTTTTTTTTTTTTTTTTGGTACTGGGGATTGAACCCAGGGGCACTCCACCATTGAGCCACATCCCCAGCCGTATGTTGTATTTTTATTTAGAGACAGGGTCTCACTGAGTTGCTAAGGGCCTCACTAAGTTGCTGAGGCTGGCTTTGAACTCGTGATCCTCCTGCCTCAGCCTCCCAAGTGCTGGAATTATAGGCGTGCGCCACCGCGCCCAACTTTAAATTTTATTTATTTATTTTTTTAGATGCTGATAGACCTTTACTTTATTCATTTATTTATATGTGGTGCTGAGAATCAAACACAGTGCCTCCCACATGCTAGGCAAGTGCTCTATCACTGAACCACAACCCCGGCCCTCAAAGTAACTTTTGTTTAAGGATTTTGACACATT
This sequence comes from Glaucomys volans, assembly GCA_020662805.1. Lineage (NCBI taxonomy): Eukaryota > Metazoa > Chordata > Mammalia > Rodentia > Sciuridae > Glaucomys > Glaucomys volans. The sequence continues at coordinate 272,209 of JAJEJO010002075.1, forward strand.
CTGTTCTCCAAAAGGTGGCTAATTAAATTTAATTTTTTTTTGAACCAGGGATTGAACTCAGGGACACTTGACCACTGAGCCACATCCCCAGCCCTATTTTGTATTTTATTTAGAGACAGAGTCTCACTGAGTTGCTTAGGACCTTGCTAAGTTGCTGAGGCTGGCTTTGAACTCGCGATCCTCCTGACTCAGCCTCCCAAGTTGCTTGGATTACAGGTGTGTGCCACCGCGCCCGGCAAATTTATTGTATTAAGTAGCAGCAGTGTCAAAAAGGAAGATAATTAGACACATACCTTTTTATGAAAAAAAAAATCACTGCTGGGCGTGGCAGCACACAGGTGTAATTCCAGTGACTTGGGAGTCTGAGGCAGGAGGATTGAAAGTTCAAGACCAGCCTCAGCCATTTAGCAAGGCCCTATTTAACTTAGGGAGATCCTTTCTCAAAATAAGGAGCTGTGTGCAGTGGCACACAACTGTAATTCTAGTCATTTGGAAGTCTGAGGCAGGAGGATTCCAAGTTCAAAGCCAGACTCAGTAACTTAGTGAGACCCTGTCTCAAAATAAAAAATAAAAAGGGTTGGGGATGTGGCTTAGTGGTTAAGCACCTCTGGGTTCAATATCCAGTATGTAAAAAAAAAAAGCAAATCTGTTACATTTATAAAGAACAACTTAAAAAAATCCTATATCACTTATAATATAGGTGTGCTGAAAAAAGAAAACTTGAATCTGATTAAACCACTCTAGGTCCTTAGTAAGGACAACAGAGTACACCAAAAGATGTAGATGTTAATCTAGACCAAAAGAATGCAATCAGCAAAGTCCAGAATATGGAAATAGTATATGAGACAAAGCATTCTGGTTATTTAAGAAATAAATTATAAGGAAAAATAGACTAAGGTTTCAAAAGCATTTTTAATTTTTTATTTTTTTTAACCAGGGATTGAACTCAGGGGCACTCGGCCACTGAACCACATCCCTAGTCCTATTTTGTATTTTGTTTAGAGACAGGGTGTCACTGAGTTGCTTAGTGCCTCGCTGAGTTGCTGAGGCTGGCTTTGAACTCGCGATCCTCCTGACTCAGCCTCCCAAGTCGCTTGGATTACAGGCGTGCACCACCACGCCCGGCTTCAAAAGCATTTTTATAGAAAGCCAAAACTAATGTTTAGGGATGCACGCTTGGATGATAAACTATAATGAAAAGGAAGTAATTACCAGCAGTAAGGATCATGGTTACTTTATGGGGAGGTGGGCATTGTAATTAGGAGGAAATATATGAAGGACTTCTGGGGTGACCAATAGGACTCATTTTCCTGACATTGATTTTTTTTTTTTTTTTTTTTTTTTTTTTTTTTTTGCAATGCTGGGGATTGAACTCTGGTCCTTGTGCTTGAGAGGCAAACACTCTACCAACTGAGCTATATCCCCTGCCTCTTAATGGTTGTTTTAAGGGTGTTCTTATAATAATTCATTAGGTTATACTTTTGCTTTAGGGATGTTTCTCTATTTGTTTCTTATCAATGATAAATGTAAATATGAATACAAAGGCAAATGTTCCTTCCATTTATTTTCCCCATAGGAGAATATAAATATTCAGGAAGAGATAGTTTGATTTTTTTGGTTGATGCCTCCATGGCCATGTTTGAATCTCAGGGTGAAGATGAATTGACTCCTTTTGATATGAGTATCCAGGTAAGACTACCATTTTTGTTTAGTTTTGTTTTGGGTATTTGTGATTGAACCCAGTGGCACTTTACCACTGAGCTACATCCAGCCTTTTTTTATTTTTTATTTTAAGACAGGATCTCGTTAAGTTGTTTAGGGTCTTGCTGAGTTGCTGAGGCTGGCCTCAAACTTGCAGTCCTACCTTGGCCTCCCAAGTCATTGAGATTACAGGGATGTGCCACCATGTCTGGCATGACTATCTTTATTTAATTAAAAAAATAGCAAAAAAAAGTATTGATACCACTTGAAAAATATGAATTCTTTGAAAAGTTTGTGAATGTTAAATAGCAGTTAGCCTGTATGTGCAGCCAAAAAAAAAAAAAAAAAAAAAAAAAAGGTAGCAGTGTTGGAGAGCAGTCCATTTTATTCTGGGTTTGAACTTGGGACTCTGGGACTACATTGCTTCCGTCTTTTGTATTAGCCCTGATAGTAGAAGTGGGCTTCTGGTCTGGGATTGTGGCTCAGTGGTAGAGCACCCCCTTAGTATGTGTGAGGCACTGGGTTCGATTCTCAGCACCATGTAAAAAAGTAACTAAAATAAAGATACTGTGTCCATCTATAGCTAAAAAAAAAACCAAAACAAAAAAGAAGTGGGCTTCTTCAAATATGGGATTATAAAGGAAGAAGGGAAGTACTGGCATTTATGGTGTGAAGAATAGTCCTCTTGGGCTGAGGCTGTAGTTCAATGGCAGAGAAGTATGCACAAGGCCAAGGGTTGGATCCTCAGTACTGAAAAAAAAATCAAAAAACTTTCAAAAGGGGTATTTGGGAGTTTAAACACACTTGCTGAAAAATGTTGCTTTAACAAAAAGACAATCCCAATTTAATACAGGCAAAGGACTTGAATAGACATTTCTCCAAAGATACCCAGGTGGCCAGTAAGCACAAGAAAAATGCAACAGCTTTAGTCATTAGGGAATGCAAATCTAAACCACACTAGTATGGCTGTAATTACAAAAAAGCAAAAAGAAAGAAAAGAGATAAGAAATAAGAGTAGCCAGGCATGGTGTCACTGGCCTATAATTCCAGCTGCTTGGGAGACTGAGGCAGGAGAATCATGAGTTTGAGGACAGCCTGGGCATAGGAAAAAAAATTAATTTTTAGAAAAGGGCTAAGGGGACCAGGTGCAGTGGCGCACACCTGTAATACAAGTGGCTCGGGAGGCTGAGGCAGGATGATTGTGAATTCAAAGCCAGCCTCAGCAACGGCATGGTGCTGAACAACTCAGTGAGACCCTGTCTCTAAGTAAAATACAAAATAGGGCTGAGGTGGGCTGGGGATATGGCTCAATTGGTAGAGTGGCTGCCTTGCAAGCACAAGGACCTGGGTTCAATTTCCAGCACCACAAAAAAAAAAAAAAAAATAGGGCTGAGGATGTGACTCAGTGGTTGAGTGCCCCTGAGGTCAATCCCTGGTACCGAAAAAAAAAATCCCACTAGCCTTCTTGGGTTCAACCCCGTACTGCACCTGAAAACAAAAAAAAAGAAAAGAAATGTTGGTGAGGCTGTGGAGAAATTGGAACCCTTATACATTCATCACTGGGAATGTAACATTGTGCAGCTGGTATGGTGAACAGCATGGCAATTTGGAATTGAACAAAAACTTGGGTTCTAATTTGCATACAAACAGGTCAGTTGGTCAGTCAGAATACTTTTTTTTTTTTGAACCAGGGATTGAACCCAGGGGCACTCGGCCACTGAGCCACATCCCCAGCCCTATTTTGTATTTTATTTAGAGACAGGGTCTCACTGAGTTGCTTAGGGCCTCGCTAAGTTGCTGAGGCTGGCTTTGAACTCGTGATCCTCCTGACTCAGCCTCCCAAGTCGCTTGGATTACAGGTGTGGGCCACCACGCCTGGCCCCAGAATACTTTGCATATGAAAAAGAATTTTAAAAAATCCATACTTTAAAGCAGTCGTTCTCAAACTTGAACCTACATAAGAATCACCTGCAAGGCATTAAAATACAGATTGCAGTCTGATAGTTTTCACGCCTGTAATCCTAGCAACTTGGG
>JAJEJO010002075.1:276043-287784 GCA_020662805.1 Glaucomys volans
CCCCCCCCCCCAACTCAAAATAAAATCTTCAGTACCACACAAAAATAAAAAGACAAGGACTACTTTACCCCAGAATCAAAATTTCCAGTTCTGTATTCTGGTGTGTAGGAACCAAGAATTTGCATTTCCAGTCTGGGTATGGTGGCATGTGCTTATAATCCCAGGTAATTGGGAGACTGAGGCAGGATGATTGCAAGTTTGAAGCCAGCCTGGGCAATTTTGCAAGACCTTGTCTCAAAAAATAAATCAATAAATAAAAAGTACTGAAGATGTAGATCAGTGATAGAGTAGTTGCCTAGCAAGTGAAAGGTCCTAGGTCCAATCTTCACTACTGGGGGAAAAAACAAAAAGAATTCGCATTTCTAGGAATTTGTTGATATTACTGATTTAGAGACCACAGTTCAAGGAGAGCTGCTTTAACGTTTTTTGTATTATAGATGCTTTTGAGGATACTATGAAAGCTATGTGCCTTCTTTCCTAAAAAGATAGCACTTCTCATTCTACATATAATTACAGAGGGTTCATGGAACACTTTAAGCCTAAAGACCACAAAAGAAAAGGTAGTTAGGTTCCAAATAGATGAGAGATTCACCAGTGAGCACAATGTATTTGTTAACAAGCAATGGAAGAACATTTTCTAAGATTCTGTTTAAGTTTTGTTTTCTCATATTATCCTTGTGCAAGGGCCATGCTAATCTCTCTATTGTTTCAATTAAGTATGTGTCACAAAAGAGCACAGTTTTATTTTTCTGTTTTTTGAGATTTTTTTTTAGGTATCGCTGTGCAGGGAATTGAACCCAGGGCCTCATGTCACTCCATCACTGACTACATCCCCAGCTCACCCCACAACCCTCCGCTTTTTTTTTTTTTTTTTTTTGAGATAGAGTTTAACTAAGTTTCCCAGGCTGGCTTGTAGCTTGCAGTCCTCTTCTTGCAATCCTCCTGCCTCAAGCCTCCTGGTAGCTGGGGTTATAGGTATATGTTCCCATGCCCAGCTTGTTTTTGTGTTTTTAATTCTTAGAATCTAAAAATTTTTACCAAATTCTTGTAAACATTTGGGGACTACTGCACAAATAGATTAAAATGTTTATAGAAATAACTCCTTGCCTTGCAGATTACTGTCGGTGACTCGCCATAACGTAAATTTTGCATCTAAGGAGAGACTGCTGTAGAGGCCAGTTAGAGGTTCAGACAGGACACGAAGAGGGTCACCATGGTTGGTTTATTATTCAGCTTTGCAGATTCAGAAACAATTTTATCATCGCCCCAGAATTAACAGGCCCAAGGTGGACCCACTCTTCTGAGATCTGATCTACCAGATGCTGATGTTAGTTCACATGGGGGACAGACCTTTCCTGTGACTGGAACACTGATGTCTATAATTGTGTAATTTTATTTTAAAGGATGCTATTTGTAGTTACCTCTTTTGGGGTCACATATACTTACTGTGAATTTAAACTTTGTAATTACATATGTGAACAGTTTCTTGGTGTCAGAATACTTTAGGAAAGATCAGGTGACCTGTCAAACTCAGTCGGTAAGTGAGTGACATCAGTGGGATGCAACTCCAGATTTCTGATTCTATTATTGGGCTTTTCTTCACCTTATAGCCTAGTCTTTTCCCTAAGGAGACCCACATTTTTAGTTTCTGGTTTCTTATAGTAGGGACTGCTTTGTGGGTTTCTTGTTTTTTTGTTTTGGTATTGCTGGGGATTGAACTTGGGCCTCATGCATGCCAAGCATTCACTCTGCTGAGCCCAGTGAGCTACACCCCATACCTAGGGACTGCCTGTAAGTTTGTTATAAACATATGGCACTTTGTGTTTCTTATAACTTCCTTATAAAGAAAGAAAGAAAACCCCCCTGAAAGTAGGGGTTATGTCTTATTGTGGTACTGTGTATAAATTCAGCCAGGACATGTTGAGCACCAACTATATGCCAGGAACTTAAAGAACTTAAGTTTAGTGATAAGTAAATATTCATTGAATTTTAATTTTTTCAGTGTATCCAGAGTGTATATGCCAGTAAGATCATAAGCAGTGATCGAGATCTCTTGGCAGTGGTATTCTATGGTACCAAGAAAGACAAAAATTCAGTGAATTTCAAAAATATTTACGTCTTACAAGAGTTGGATAATCCAGGTCAGTAATGTTGTAAGGTCAGCGTTTCCCTTACGTGAGAATGTTACTACCCTGAACAAAGAGGGCTATGGAGGAGGAAGCAGGTTCCATCTTGTTAAGGAGTTTGCTCTCCTACAAGGGACCCTTGCTGGTATGCAGACTTGTGCTCTACGTGTTGAACAGCTGTGGGGTGAGAAAGGGACCCTGGCCCTTCTGTTATTCCATGGTGAAAGTGACCACTGACTCTTCTGTTTTTTCTGTCCATTTGATTACTTGCCTTTAATCAGGTGCAAAACGAATGCTAGAACTTGACCAGTTTAAGGGGCAGCAGGGAAAAAAACATTTTCAAGACCTAATTGGCCATGGATCTGACTACTCATTGAGTGAAGTGCTGTGGGTCTGTGCCAACCTCTTTAGCAATGTCCAGTTCAAGATGAGTCACAAGAGGATCATGCTGTTCACCAATGAAGACGACCCCCATGGCAATGACAGTGCAAAAGCCAGCCGGGCCAGGACCAAAGCTGGTGATCTCCGTGACACAGGTGGTCATTTTTCTTATTCTTTTAAATTGACACTTAATTTTATTGATTTCTTATTTATTTATTTTTTGTAATTATAGATGGACAGAATGTCTTTATTTTATTTATTTTTTTAATGTTGTGCAAGGGTTGAACCCAGTGCCTCACACATGCTAGGCAAGTGCTCTGCCACCGCTACAGTCCCAGCCCAATTTTAATGCTTTCTTTATTTTTTTCCCTTTATTTTAATCATTTGTTTATATGTGGTACTGAGAATCGAACCCAGTGCCCCACACAGGCCACTGAGCCACAACCCAGCCTTATTGCTTTCTTTATACCTGATCTCAAGCATTTGCTTTTCACCATCCACTGTCAAATGAAAGAATAAAGTAAAGCCAGGGGAAGACACCTGTGTAACATTAATACTGAAAACAGCCATGCCAGAGGGACATGGTGGCACATGTCCTCAATCCCAGCTACTCCACAGGCTGAGGTAGGAGGATCACTTGAGCCCATGGGTATGAGGCCAGCCTGCGTGACATAGTGGACCCAGTCTCAAAAAAAGAAGAAGTAGAAAATGACCCTACTATACTATCTAAAGTCCTTGAGCTTGCTATCAGAGCAAGCTTGTCTTAACTTTTTTTTTTTAAACTGGGGTTTAAACCCAGATGTGTTCTACCACTGAGCTACATCTCTAACCCTTATTTTTTATTTGTTTTGAGACAGGGTCTTGCTAGGGTGCCATGGGTGGCTTCAAACTTAAAATTCTCCTGAGTGACTGGGATTACATATGGGCCACTATATTCTGCACTTCTTTGGACTTTAATGTTACCTTGAATGATGGTTATTTGAATAAGTTGTCTCAAGTCATTGTAGCAGCTAATTTATTTAGCCAGTTTCTCTAATTCCTGAAAATGTTGAAATCAATCTAATTTGGTGGGGGGTGCTTTTAGAAGCATATTTGAATTTAACTGAAAAGAATTTGCAAGCTGGATATGTTGGCCCTTGTCTGTAGTCCCAGCTACTCAGGAGGGTGAGGCAAAAGATTGCTTGAGTCCAGGAGTTTAGGGCCAGCCTGGGCAACATAGTGAGATCCCTATCTCTCTCTCTCTTTTTTTTTTTTTGGAACTGGGGATTGAACTCAGGGACTCTCAACCACTGAGCCACATCCCCAGCCCAATTTTGTATTTTATTAAGAGACAGGGTCTCACTGAGTTGCTTTAGCACCTTCCTGTTGCTTTGAATTTGCAATTGTTCTGTCTCAGCTTCCCGAGCCACCAGGATTATAGGCATGCACCACCTTGCCTGGCCAAGATCCCTGTCTCTTAAAAAAAAAAAAAAAAAAAATTCCCACTTGCTGAAAATTGCTTTTTCTTTCTTATTTTTGTCTGTGTACCAGGAATCTTCCTTGACTTGATGCACCTGAAGAAAAGTGGGGGCTTTGACATATCCTTGTTCTACAGAGATATCATTAGCGTAGCAGAGGATGAGGATCTTGGAGTTCACTTTGAGGAATCAAGCAAGTTGGAAGACCTGTTGAGGAAAGTTCGTGCCAAGGAGACCAGGAAGCGAGTGCTGTCCAGGTGAGCACTCAGCCTGTGTCACTGCCCCCAGTCCCCAAGCAAATCGCCAGTAATGTGTTGCTTTGACTTCCCTGTACTCTGCCACTGTCCCACTGTGTTGCTCCAAAACACCAGCCTTATGAGGATGGCACAGTCTGATCGCTTCTCCAGAACAGCATAGTCCTCCTTTTCCTTGTGGCCTAAGTGAATCCTCAGCTGTACTCACTAGTACACTGTTGGTTTCTTCTCTGTTGTTGATCACAGTAACACCCAACTCATTATGTTATTGTAGGGAATAAATGAAAAAAAAAGTATCAAACATTATATGGAGCAGAGCCTCAATAAATGTTTGTTGTTATCATTGTTAAAAGTGTATTATTCTAAAGGCTCAGGCAGGAGGATTGCAAATTTGAGGCCAAACTCAGCAACATTGCAAGACCTCATCTAAAAATTAAAAATAGAAAGGGCTGGGATGTAGCTCAGTAGTAAGGCATCCCTAGGTTCAATCCCCAGTACCACATCACATACACAAATTTTAAAAATTGTCTTCGTCGGGCATGGTTGGTCCGTGCCTATAATCCTAACTGCTCAGAAGGCTGAGGAGGATCTCAAGTTTGTGGCCAGCTAGGCAACTTAGCAAAACCCTCTCTCAAAGTAAAACACAAAAAGGGCTAGGGATGTAGCTCAGTGGTTGAATGCTTTTTTAGCATGCACAAGGCTCTGGGTTCAATCCTTGGTACCAAACAACAGCAAAAAAGTATTATTCTGATTTCTTATAAACTTGAGCCCAATAGGAACCAGATTGTTAGAGTGTCTTCTTTCAAAGAGTCTTGATACTAGAATCTTAAGGGCTTCTCAATGTTTCTTCCTAAAGAGAATCTGGCTTTTGTTTTATTGATTTTTTTGTAGTGCTGGGGATAGAACCCAGGTTCTAGGGTATGCTAGGCAAGTGTTTCTTCCACTGAGCTACAAGCCCCAGCCCCAGGCTTCCTTTTAGACTGGCTTCTCATAACCCTTGGTAATTTGTTTTTTTTTTTTTGCGGTACTGGGGATTGACCCAGGACCTTGGTAGAATGCTTGCTTACAAGGCAAGCACTCTACCAACTGAGCTATATCCCCAGCCCACCCTTGGTAATTTTGAGAGTTTTCTGACTTTTTTTTTTTTTTTTTTTTAATGAATGTTGGGGATCGAACTCAAGGTCCTATGCATGCTAGGCACATACTCTACTACTGAGTTACATCCTTAGCCCCAATAGTACATTCTTTATCATTATCTAAGTAGTTAATATATTTTGAAACTAATTTTTGGGGTTTAGACATTGGGATGGTATTATAGCAGATTCCATTGTATTATTAAAATGCATTTAGAACTTGCTTAGGATTATGTGGAGAATAAAGCAAATTGAAACTTGAGTGTCTTGAAGGAATTGTAGATAGGAAAATACATAGTCTTTTTTTTTTTTTTTTTTTTTTTTTGTATGGGTATTGAATCCAGGGGTGCTTTACCCCTGAGCTACATCCTGAGCCCTTTTTTAAAAAAAATTTGTTTGGAGAGAAGAATTTTGCTAAGTTGCTTAGGGCCTCCCTAAGCTGCTGAGTCCAAACTGAGTGTGGTGGCTCATGCCTGTAATTCCAGTGGCTCAGGAGGCTGAGGCAGGAGAATCGTAGGTTCAAAGCTAGCCCCAGCAACTTAGTGAGGCTGTAAGCAACCAAGTGAGACTGCATTTCAAAATAAAAAATGGGTTGGGGATGTACCCCGGTGGTTAAGCGCCCTGGAGTTCAATCCCTGGAACAGCAAAAAAAAAAAAAAAAAAAAAGAAGTTGCTGGGGCTGGCCTTGAACTTGGAATCCTCTTGCCTCAGCCTCCTATATTGCTAGGATTATAGGCATGGGTCACCATGCCCAGTTTTTTATACAGTCTGAGTCTCCATGCTTTCATTTTTCTCTCAGGTTAAAGTTTAAGCTCAGCAAGGATATAGCACTCACTGTAGGCATTTATAACTTGGTCCAGAAGGCTAACAAGCCTTTTCCAATGAGGCTGTATCGGGAAACAAATGAACCAGTGAAAACCAAGACCCGGACATTTAATGTAAATACCGGCAGTTTGCTCCTGCCTAGCGACACCAAGAGATCTCAGGTAGGTAGATATGCTGTCTTACCAAATAGTCTCCTGTTGAATAGTTAAGAGGGAGGGGAGACAGTGATTAGCCTAACCAGTTAAATCACTTTCATGTGTCCATCTTTCTATTCAAGATACTAAGACACAAAATCAGGGCTGAGGATGTAGCTCAGTGGTAGAGCATTTGCCTAACATGTGCCAGGCCCTGAGTTCAATCCCCAGTACTGCAAAAAAGAAAAGGAGAATCATTATACTTTGAAACTATGGCATTTGGATCAGTGAAATCCTGAGAGCTAGAGAGTAAAACAGCATCAGCATTTGTAAGAGATGCCTGTGGAAGTTTCAGTGGACCACTCAGCACATGCTGCGCTGACAGTCTAACTCCTCGATCGAGTACAATGGCAGAAAGTACTTCCTAGTTAACTGGTATCATCTTAGGTATAAGGTGAACTTTTTTAAAGAGAATTTCTTTTTGCTAGACAAATAAAAAATTTCCTGTGCTTTGAAATGACATCTGCCTTTCTGAACCTGAAAGACAGACTACAAAACATTCTTTCCTCATTTTCTCACCTGTATTCAATCTATAGAAGGATTTGACATTGAAACTTAAAATTGAATGAGTCATCATTGGTCTTTTGTTTTTTTTTAATCACGCAAAATGTGGGAGAGAATCATATTTTTTGCATAAGTTCAGTTCAGGGCTAAAATAAAATACTTTTTTTTTTTTTTTTGTGGAGCTGGGGATTGAACCCAGGGCCTTGTGCTTGCAAGGCAGGCACTCTACCAACTGAGCTATATCCCCAGCCCTTTAAATACTATTTTGATTGAACCCATGAGGTGTTTTTTAAAGCACAGATTTTGGGTGGGGTTGTGGCCTAGTGGTAGCATGCTAACCTAGCACACGTGAGACCCTGGATTTGATCCTCAGCACCACAAAAAAACAAAATGAAGGTATTGTGTCCACTACAACTTAAAAAAATATATACACACACACATACATACATATATACATACAAACATGTATATACATACACATAAAGAGTTGCTCAGTTGATAAGAAGCAAGCATTAAAAAAAATAAAGCACAGATTTCAAAATAGTATATTAGCTTGCTTTTTGAAGGAGCAGAAAATAAGCATTTTCCTCTTCCATTTTGAAAGTAACTCATTTTTCATGTGGTTCATTCCCAGACAGTAGCTTTTATGGCTACTGAGTTTCTTTCTTGATCCACGGTGCCTGAAAACACCTGGAGGGCTCTCTCTTGTTCATAGATTTGGTTTTCCTCAGTTCTGGTATCTCAGGACCAAAATGCAAACAGTTTGGAAGTAATACTTAGACATTTCTGTGTGTCTGTGTGTCTGCGTGTCTGCCTTCCACACTAACTAAAATCTGACCTGGTACCTGACCTAGGTACCCTCATTCCATAAATAAGCTTGGTTTGCATCCTTCGTATGTCAGGGATGGGGCTGGGAGCTCAGTACAAGTTAAGTGAGGGAAGGAATAAATACCTGAAGAATATGACCTTTGGCACCAGAAAGATCTGGGTTTAAAGCCCAATGCAGTTGTATGACCTGGAATATTACCTGACCATTGGGCTTCAGTTTACTCGTTGAATAGTTTGTTTGCCGTGCTGGGGATGGAATCTGAAGCTTTCTTTTTTTTTTGTTTTTTTTAGTAAATAGACACAATACCTTTATTTTTTCATTTTATGTGGTGCTGAGGATTGAACACAGTGCCTCATACATGCAGTTCCTAGCTGTCACTCAGTAAATGTTAATTCCCCATTGTAAGAAGAGGGTACACTGGTGAGCCATCTTCCTTCTTAGAACTGCTAGCTGCTAGTGTCCTGTGGCTACCAGTGTGAGTTTCCATGTTTTTTCCCTTAGACCTATGGGAGTCGTCAGATTGTACTAGAGAAAGAGGAAACAGAAGAGCTGAAGCGGTTTGATGAACCAGGTTTGATTCTCCTTGGCTTTAAGCCCTTGCTAATGCTGAAGAAGCACCATTACCTGAGGCCCTCCCTATTTGTTTACCCTGAGGAGTCCCTGGTAAACGGTAAGTGGCACAGGACAAGAATAAATGAAGGACTCTGACACAGGACAGTTTGTTGAGCACATTTCCTGAACGGGTGCTGTGTGGTCACTGTGAAGGGGATGTTAATAGGGTATTTTGGAAATGTTTCATGTTAAATTTTGGACATCTGGAACTAAACAAAGAGATTTTTTCAGGACCCTTAGTATACTGCCATGCATTATGAAAATCCAGGAGGGGCTATGAAATTGAGGGTTTTTAAAAACATTTTTCGTATGGAATTATTTGAGGCATCAGATAATAGAGTAAAAAACCCCAAAGCTCCCACAGCCTTTTCTCTGTTAGTGACTATTAAAGATGGTGTGAACTCTGCTATTATGTGTACTGGTTCTTCCCTTTGTTTAATAGGAACCCTTAGCCGGGCATGGTGGCGCACGCCTGTAATCCAAGTGACTTGGGAGGCTGAGGCAGGAGGATCACGAGTTCAAAGCCAGCCTCAGCAACTTAGTGAGGCCCTAAGCAACTCAGTGAGACCCTGTCTCTAAATAAAATACAAAATAGGGCTGGGGAGGTGGCTCAGGGGCCGAGTGTCCCTGAGTTAAATCCCTGGTTCCAAAAAAAAAAAAAAAAAAAATAGGAACCCCCTAGGTTGGACCTGATTAGGTTTTCCTTAGTTCCTGGGGCTCATGTCATTAGCCTAGTGTCAGTAAAGTGAGCTGACATTAATAATTCACACTCTTAAAGGGAGTGTTTGAGGATTCCAATCCTGGTTCCTTTCCTTTCTTTTTATTTCTGTGCCTCTACTGCCCCCACATTTCCTTCGTCTCTGGGTTCCACACCCTTTACCTGTGGAGGTATCTTTAAAGAAAATGGAAGAGAGGGGCTGGGGATGTAGCTCAGCTGGTAAAGTGCTAGCCTTGCAAGCACAAGGCCCTGGGTTCAATTCCCAGCACCACCAAAAACCCAAAGGAAATGGAAGAGAAATTGTAGGGTTATGCCATAGACCAAGAGGGAAGAGAGGAGGAACGTTCTTTAGGACGTAGGCCACCGACACCTTTGTTTTCTAGGGAGCTCCGCCCTGTTCAGTGCTCTGCTCACCAAGTGCCTGGAGAAGGCGGTCGCTGCAGTGTGCAGATACACACCCCGCAAAAACATCCCCCCTTATTTTGTGGCTTTAGTGCCACAGGAAGAAGAGCTAGATGATCAGAAAATTCAGGTGACTCCTCCAGGTATGTGACAGATTCCCAGGACTCCTGAACCTTGCGCATGCTTTGGAATCCCTCCTGAGGTCCTAACTCAGGCCTGCTAGATCACAGTTCCCAGGAATAAGGCCTGGGAAATGGGTGTTTTTAAGGTTTCTTAGGCGAATGATATATAACTAGGTGAGGCCACCACATCCAGGTTGGTCGTACAGTGCACAGTATGCCCAGCTGTTCAAGGCCAGTCCATAGCCGGGTTGAGAATTGTCTACATACAGTCTGTTTATAGGTTACTGACACAAGTTTGAGGCCTCACTGCTGACACCTTTTCTTTACTGAAAGCCATTATTTGTCACCCCTTATCATGCTTAATGTTTGATTTATCTCCTGTATTCACCACAGTAGTGGAAAGAACATGGACTTTGAAGTCAGGCTTGACTTTGTCTTGTGCTCATATGTATGAAAACTTGCTTTCCTTTGTTTCAGATCTGTCTCTGCCAGTTGTTACCCTGCCAAGTGGCAAATAGCTTAACCTTTCTATTTATATTCTTTATGTTAGAGATGGGAATTCTGGAACACCTTTCACCTTTACATCTGAGATAAGTTACTAGGGAAGTTTCAGGGCGCAGAGGTTTAGTTCAGTGTAGAGTTACTGGATAGGATGTGTGAATCCCTGGGTTTGGTCATCAGCACCATCATGATGGTGGTAGTGATGGTAATGATGATGGGGACAGGGATGATGGTGGTGATGGTAGTGATGGTGGTGATGTGTAAGTGCCCATGGTAGTCTCCCTTCTCTAGCCATGTGGATAAATAACTTGATTTTATTTTTATTTATTTCTGAGCTTTGTAGGCATAGTTGCCCATAATATTCTTTTTTTTGGGGGGGCGGTGCTGGGGATTGAACCCAGGCCCTTGTGCTTGCGAGGCAAGCACTTTACCAGCTGAGCTATATCCCCAGCCCTCCCATAATATTCTTGTATTCTTGCTTTTATATCTATGAATTCTGATCTGTAACAATGTCTCTGTTTTAATTTCTGATAATAGTATTTTGGTTTTTTTTTAACTGAAAAACACCATGTTTTATTCATATTTATCCATAATTTCCAATCTTATTACTAAATATCAGCCCTTTTCATCGTGTATCTTACCTCTTACAGATAAGGGAATCTTCATTTTCTTTCTTTCTTCCTTTTTTTTTTTTTTTTTTTACACAAATGGGGTATAATTTTCATTTCTATGGTTGTACACAGTGTGAATTCACACCATGCATGTAATTATACATGTACATAGGGTAATAATATCTGTCTCAGTCCACTATCTTTCCTTCCCCTACCCCCCTACCCCATTTCCCTCTACACAATCCAAAGTCCCTCCATTCTTCTCTTATCCACTCCTGCCCTCCCCCGCTTATATGTCATCATCTACTTATTAGAGAAAACATTCTGTCTTTGGTTTTTTGGGATTGACTTATTTCATTTAACTTTATATTCTCCAACTCCATCCATTTACCAGCAAATGCCATAATTTTATTCTTTGTGGCTGAGTAGTCTTCCATTGTGTATATATACCAGTTTCTTTATCCATTCATCAATTGAAGGATAAATAATTTTGTAAAGTAGTTCTTAGATAAATTTTTAATCCTGGTCATCAAAATACTCAGTTTTTAAGTTATCTCTCAGCTCCAAGTTCATGCTATTAGGCTCTGTTCTCCCAAGGCTGAGACTGTCCCAACCCAGGTAGCTCTCAGACTGTGTCAATAATAGGTGCTGGAGGAAGGCCCGAGGGCAAGGTAGAGGTAAGGAACTGGTTCCTTCCTGTTGGCTTAATGCTGTCAGCATTGCCAGCAAAGTTCCTTCATTTGGCGGTGGCAGTTGGTTATGGTGTATCTAGATTTTTCAGTCCTTCTAGAACCAGCCAGTAACTATGCCAAGATCAGCCTACTAACTTTTTTTTTTTTTTTTTTTTGACCCCGGGGTTTGAACTCAGGGGCACTTGGTCACTGAGCCACATCCCCAGACCTCTTTTGTATTTTATTTAGAGACAAGGTCTCACGGAGTTGCTTAGGGCCTC
Source organism: Glaucomys volans (assembly GCA_020662805.1). Classification (NCBI taxonomy): domain Eukaryota; kingdom Metazoa; phylum Chordata; class Mammalia; order Rodentia; family Sciuridae; genus Glaucomys; species Glaucomys volans. Next base: position 287,665 of record JAJEJO010002075.1, read on the forward strand.
GCTAAGTTGCTGAAGCTGGCTTTGAACTTGTTATCCTCCTGCCTCAGCCTCCTAAGTGCCGGGATTACAGGCGTGCGCCACCACGCCCGGCTCAGCCTAATAACTTCTTTTTTTTTTTTT
>JAJEJO010002075.1:287884-456733 GCA_020662805.1 Glaucomys volans
AACTTCTTTTTTTTTTTTTTTTTTTCGGAACCTGGGATTGAACTCAGGGGCACTCGGCCACTGAGCCACATCCCCAGCCCTATTCTGTATTTTATTTAGAGACAGGGTCTCACTGAGTTGCTTAGGGCCTCGCTAAGTTGCTGAGGCTGGCTTTGAACTCGCGATCCTCCTGACTCAGCCTCCCAAGTCGCTTGGATTACAGGCGTGCGCCACCACACCTGGCTTCAGCCTAATAACTTTTATCCCTCGCTTTTTTAAAGCAGGTGTTGGAGGGTAGAGGAAAAAAGGAGAGACACTGAAGCCCAGAGAAGCTGTAAGTTAGCCCTTTAGGGGGAGACACTCTCTAGCTTGTTCTAGATATCTCAGAAAAGTTGGTCAGGGCCTGGGGATTTCACCCAGGGGTAGAATGCATGTTTAGCATACATTAGGCCTTGGGTTCCATTGCCAGCACCAAAAAAAAAAAAAAAGATGGGGGACTGAAACCAACCTCTGCTGCCAGGTACAGAGTCCTTCCTTGTTGGGGCAATACGGACAAGAGCAGTAAATATATAGGAAGGGATAACTCCTCTTGCCTTCTGTTCTTCCTCTGGAGTTGGAGCACACTAGGCTACCAGGTGTCAGCTGGTAAAGGAGAAATGAGATTTGCAGGGCCCTGGCCACAGTACTGCAGGACACAGAACTGAGACAGACAACTACAACACAAATCTCAGAAAACCTATCTCCCTTCTTTAGGCTTTCAGCTCGTCTTCCTCCCTTATGCTGATGATAAAAGGAAAGTGCCCTTTACTGAAAAAGTCATGGCCAACCCTGAACAGATAGACAAGATGAAAGCCATTGTTCAGAAGTTGCGCTTCAAATACAGGTGAGCACTCAGCCAGTCTTGGCCTTCTTCTGGAACATCTCCTGAATTGAGTCTTAATAGAAATTCAAGTTAGCCAGGTGTGGTGACACTTGCCTGTAATCCAGCCACTCAGCAGGCCAAAGCTGGAGGATCACAAGTTCAAGGCCAGCCTGGGCAAGGGCAACTTAGGGAGACTCCTCATTTCAAAATAAAATTTTAAAAGGATGGGACTGGGGATATGACTCAGTAGTAGAGCACTTACCTACCATGCTCAAGTCCCTGGGTTCCCTCTCCAAGTAATGAGAAAAAAAAAAAGAAATTCAAGTTAGGCATAGACCAAGGGAATATGATTTTAACCTTTTTAGTTAACGGGTAAATTGTGACTTGTTATTGAGAATTTGTAAAAAGCTACATTGAGAGTGGAAGCTCTGATCATACTGAAGAGCCCGGGACTGTGCTTGTAGACTTAGAAAGTCAGATTAGTTGGTTGAATGAGTTCAAAAACTAGCAGTAGGGGGAAGATTCTTAGTTGGTCTTCTCCTTGATTATGTTATCACACATAATCAAGCAAATTGTTTGAGCAAATTGTTATGGGCTTAAAAGAATAATATGTAATTTAAACCATTTCCAGTCATGTATATGATAGACCATCTTTTAACGCTTGCATATTGTAACACCACACATAATATTTTTCACATATTTATATTTTTTTAATGTGGTAAGAACACACAACATGGGCTGGGGAGATAGCTCAGCTGGTAAAGTGCTTGCCTTACATGACAAGGCCCTGAGTTCAATTCCTAGCCCTGCAAAAAATAAAAATAAAAATAAAAAAATAACGTAAGAACACATACCTTTTGTGGGGTGGGTACTAGGGATTGAACTCAGGGGCACTCAACCACTGAGACATATCCCCAGCCCTATTTTGTATTTTATTTAGAGACAGGATCTTGCTGAGTTGCTTCGTGCCTCACTTTTGCTGAGGTTGGCTTTGAACTCTCCTGTCTTAGTCTCCTGGGTTGCTGGGATTACAGGTGTGTACCACTGCGCCCGGCTGAGAGCTGCCTTCTTGACAGATTTCAGTATTAACTATAGGTACGATGTTGGGCAGATCTGCACTGTTGTTCTAGCAGATCTCTAGTACTTACTTTTTTTGCATAATGGAAACTTAACACCTGTTAGAAACTCTTAACTTTCCTTGCCTTCACCTCTAACAACCACCATTCAGCTCTCTGCTTCTATGATCTTGACTATTTTAGATACAGTTAAGTAGAATCATGCAATATTTGTCCTGTGACAATGGCTTACTTCCCTTAGCATGATGACCTCAAGATTCTTGTATCTAGTGCTGGGGATTGAACCCATGGTCTCGTGCATGCTTGGCAAATGGTCTACCACTGAGCCCCAGACCCAGCTGTACCCTTTCATTTGTTATTCATAAGAACCCTGAAAGCTTGGCTTTGTGCTCATTTTATAGAGGAAGAAACAGGCTTATACCAGGTATGATGGTGCACGCCTGTAGTCCCAGCACTCAGGAGGCTGAGGCAGGAGGGTCACTTGAACCCAGGAGTTGAAGACATAGTGAGACCCTGGGGGGAAGCAGGGTAAGAGAGAGGAAAGAAAGAAAAAGATAAAGAAACTGAGACTTAGAGGAGTGAGGCATCATCCTAGGACTCACCCAACTGGGAAGAGATGGAACCCATTCAGCTTTCGAACTGCCTGACTCTAGATTCACACCCTTTACACCCATGCCACTGCTCCTGCCTACGGGAAGGAAGCACACTCAGGATTCCCCGCCGTCCCTCCTCTGTCTTTTCTCTGTATTTACACAGTCCTGTCTCCTCTTGTTCTGGCTCTGCCCATGGCTTCCAGTGACAGACAGTGAGCAGGTTTGCTTTGGGAAGTTAACTTTTGGATCTCAGGCATCAGATAAAATCTGAGAGAGAAGTTGATTTGGTACAAGATTCCCATTTGTTTTACTTGGAGTGTTTTTTCAGGTGGATTTACTTAATTTTTTAATTTGGTTTTATTTTTAAAATGTTTAACTTGTTAGGTTTTGATTTGTGAATGTTATTCTCATTGTTTTAACAGAAGTGACAGCTTTGAGAACCCAGTGCTACAGCAGCACTTCAGGAATCTGGAGGCCTTAGCTTTGGATTTGATGGAGCCTGAACAAGCAGTAGATCTGACATGTAAGAACCTTGGACTGGATCAAGAAATTGTTTTTACTGGAGTCCTTTTTGATTTCTCTCTGATCCAGTAATGTGGATGCATTTCCTAACTCTCTCTGAAGACTTAACACCGTCATCTAGACTCTCTGTTTGAGATTTTCTAGACCTGCTTAGACTGCCTGGGAATGGTTCTGCAGTGAGAGGAGGAGAGAGTGCCAGGCTCCTGAAACCTGCTCCTGAACTAGGCCACCTCAGGCCTACATGTTGCTGAAAGTTAAATAGTATTTATCAGGTGCCTGCCATGTGCCAGAACTGTTGTCCTATGTGGTGATTCATTTAATATTTCTAACTATGAGGTAGAGGCGTTAATTGTCCTGATTTTACAGAGAAGGGAGTGATTTGCCCGATGTTCAGGTACTAAGTTGTGAGTGGTGGATCTAGGCTTAGAACCCAGTGACTCCTTCCTGGGCCTGTGCACTGCCCTCTGTGCTTACTGTCTCTCCATCAGACTGTGCGTGCTCTGCCCTGAGAAAAGACAGCTCATTACGAGCATTGGGGAGCTTTGCCTTGGCCCTCAAGGTGGGGCTTGTCTGACCTTGCTCTAGTTCCCATCCCCTGCGCCCCTCCCCTTTTTTTTGGTGGTCCTGGGGATTGAATCCAGGGCCTTGTACATGCAAGGCAAGTGCTTGACCAACTGAACTATATCCCCAGCCCTCTAGTCCCCCCCCTTTTTTTTCTGGTCTGAGGATCGAACCCAGAGCTTTGTGCTTACGAGGCAAGCACTCTTTCAACTGAGCTATATCCCCAGCCTCTAGTCCCTTTTTGATTATAATTCTCTTACCTATTCGTAAGAGAACACAGAAAGTTTAGTGGCACAAGTAAATAACCACAAGATGCAGGCTGGATTTTATGAAGATTCTTACAAGGGTTAGAGAGAGGAGAACTGGCTGGTCCAACTCAGCTTCCAAGTCATATGTGGTCTTTTATACCAGTCAGAATAGCCCTGTCATTGAAAGCACAAGTTTGTCATGATGTGTAGCCAGATCTGGCAGAAGTGGAACACTTGAGTTAAGCAGCCCTTCTCTTCCTGTAAGGCCTTAGACATGTCAAGAGGTACAGTTGGCTTTTCATATCCTTGTGCTCCTCATAAATTGATTCAGCCAACATGGATCAGAAATATTTGCAAAAATATTGCTTCTGTACTGAACATGAATATGTCATTTTCTCTTAAATAACACAGTAAAACAAGAATGTATTTATGTAGCATTCCATTGTTAAAGTATACGTGAGGACGTGTATGCACATACTACAGCATTTTAAATAAGAGATGTAAGCATCTGAGGGTTTTAGTTGTCTGTGTGGGTCCTGGACCTAGCCCTCCAATGGATACCTCAGACACAGTTCTCAGAAAATGCTGGCAGGACTTTATTGAGTGTTTTCACAACCAGGTCACTGCTTTGTAGCAGGCCCTTCCCCTCGCCCCTTACCCCAGCAGTTAGGTGCTCTCTCCTCTCTTCTCATTGAGCTGCAACTGGACAGGATGGTGGGATATGGGACTCACCTGGCCTCTCTTCTGTATTTTGATTTTTTAGTGCCCAAGGTTGAAGCAATGAATAAAAGACTGGGCTCCTTGGTAGAAGAGTTTAAGGAACTTGTCTACCCACCAGATTACAATCCTGAGGGCAAAGTTAGCAAGAGAAAACAAGGTAAGGAGCTGGCTGTGGACATGGAGTGGGCTTCTCAAAAGTTGTCTTTGTGGTCTTATCACAGAGGGAGGGAAATGTCCTTTCAGAAATTTTTATACAAGCTGGGTATGGTGGCACATACCTGTAATGTCAGCTATGTGGAAGTCTGAGGCAGGAGGAGTGCAAGGTCAAGGCCAGCCTCAGCAACTTAGTGAGACCCTGTCCATAGATGGATGAATGGATGGATGGATGGATGGATGGATAGATAGATAGATAGATAGATAGATAGATAGATAGATAGATACTTGGATACACAGATGGGGCTGGGGATGTAGCTCAGTGGTAGAGTATTTGCCTAATGTGTGAGGCCCTGGGTTGCATCCCCAGTACTGCAAAAAAAAATTATCTCCTGAAAAAGTGATACATTTATACCCAATCTGAGAAGGGATCATGTTTTTGTATGATCTCACCCATCCTGGACTTTATATACTATTTTCAAATCTTTCTACAAAAAGTGGTAAAGGGAGAATTATGTCCTGATTGATTTGTGATTGATTCTGCAGGTGTGAGTGAGATGTAGTTTATTGGACTGTTTTTTTTTCTGTGTACTCTGTTCTTGGCATTAACCTTTTCTTCTATTGGACTAACCTTTTTCTTACCTCTGAATCCAAAGTTTTCTTACTATGAGGCTCACATTTATGGAACCAGCACCATAAATGTCACCATTTTGGAATAATTGTGTTAGGTTATAACCTTTTTGGCTGTCTTGGCCAAGTAACACCAGATTTGGGCCTTGTCTACCTAACAGACAAATGAGGAAAGGGAGCCATGGGAGGGTAGTTGGTGGCCATGGTGCTTTCTCCTTTTGCATTAGAAGTGACTCCTGTAGAGCTCCTCATACTCTGTACACGGTTTAGTGACGATGTACTTGTCTGAGTGTTTGTCTCACTCCTGCTTGTTTTTAGCACCTTGTGCCTTGCAACTTATGCAGTGTTTGTAAATGCTTCCCCTCTTTTCTCTTTTTGTGATGCTGGGGTCAGGGCCTTGAGCATGCTAGGCAAGCATTCTACCACTGAGCTATGTCCCCAGCTGCTAAAAATGCTTTTTTTTTTTTTTTTTTTTTTTTGTGGTGCTGGGGATTGAACCCAGGGCCTTGTGCTTGCAAGGCAGGCACTCTACCAACTGAGCTATATCCTCAGCCCTATAAATGCTTTTTGAAGGAAAGATGAGAAAGAACTGTTTGCGCACTCAGAGTGAGCAATTGTTTTGGGTAAACTCACATGGTATTCACAGCACTGGTAACTCCCTTCTAGATGTGAGATACATTTTTTATTTTATATGTAAATAAAGCTGCCTTATCAAGATACCTGTCTTCTCCCATAGACCGTAGGTAGGCATCATAGCTCTACGAAAAATGGTTCACTGCAGCCTAAACCCTAAACTAAGGGGCTCCATTGTGTAGCTGGGACGCCGCTGGTAGCACTTTGAGTTCTTCCCTCTTGACCCTTTTCCCAGATGATGGAGGTCCTGGAAGCAAAAGGCTCAAAGTGGAGGTGTCTGAAGAGGAACTGAAGGCCCATGTTGCCAAGGGCACACTGGGCAAGCTTACTGTGCCCATGCTGAAGGAGGCCTGCAGGGTGTACGGGCTGAAGGGTGGGCTGAAGAAGCAGGAGCTGCTGGCCACTCTCACTGAGCACTTCCAGAAGGACTGACTAGTGATCACACATCCTCGCTGTGGCTGTCAGCGAGGTTGCCTGTTTTTGTTGTCAGTGAGCTAACAGGTGTTTTTCCTGAGCTGGGAAATGCTCCTTTCAGAAGCTGAGGACTTACACTTGAAACTTGTTGGCCCAGAGACTGCACAGCTCCCGACTTGGCCTGTACCTTACTCTATGTGAATAAAGAACCCCGACTCTGTACTATGTACCGCTCTTTAGTGTATGTCTGCCTCACATCCAAAGATCACTGGCCATTGGGTCTGAGCTTAATTGTCTCTTCACACATCGTGATGAAAATCAAAACCCAATACCAGGGGGCATGGGGAAGATGTGACAGGTAAGGTCACATAAACATATAGGTGCTTCAGGAATGACAAGCCTTAGCAAGATTATACTCTCTCCATCCCTGTCCTCCCACTTGTTTTCCTTCAAACGTGCTTTATACTCACATCTAAAAATCAGATTTCAGAAGCAATAAGAATAACATTTCTAATTTTTGGTATCATTTGCCTCATGAGCAAATAGCAACTTCCTCAGGTTGTGTTTTTCTGAATGTGATATTCAAGTTTGAAGACATACAAGTTTTCTATTGTCCTCAGAATTAGCTCCAGTATATGAGAAATGAAGAGTTATTTCTTCTATTTTTCAGAGGAGCATGGGAAATCAAGACGAGAAGTCTAGTGTTAGAAGGGGAAGAAGAGGGAGGTGTCTTTCTCCTTGTATTCTTCCTCCCCATCCCTCTATCTTCCTGGTCCCTTTCCTGCTCTTTGGTGCTCCCGTTTTAGAAGAATTAGCCTGAGGTGCCAGCCCAGTTGGTGGCCCGTACCTGTAAACCCAGCTACTCAAGCAGGGAAAGCAGTGTAAGGGTTCGTGTCCTCTGAAGAGGGCTGGAGAGTCAGGCTTTGTAGCTCCTGTGTCCAGAGCTGCAGACCTGGAACGGGTGGCACCTTGTAAGGAGGCACGTAGGAGGGCTGGTTTCCTCCTGTAAAACTCTGCTCTGAGGTTTGTATTTTTTTAAACCCATACTTGGTTTTTGTGTTTGAAAAGAGGTGTTACATTCTTTTTGCATTTCTTTCCTTGGCAAAGTCAAGAGGAAAGATAATTTTCCAATTTAGAAAGTGCTTAATATATGCTGATTCTTATTGTTGAGAAATTGGACCAATCCCCTTTAAATGAAGCTTGCTTGTGCTCTGGATTCTAGAGGGGGCCAGTCTACAAAGACAGGCTGGAATCATTTGTCACAGCTGTCACCTGCAAGTGGGAGGGTAAGAAAGTGCCATCACTGCGCCCTTGGTTTCCAACCCTGGGTTTCCTGGGCAGTGAGGACAAACCCTTGAGTGCATTCCAGACTGGCTTTTCTGTGTGCTCCTGAGCAACCTTACCCAAATGTAGGCTCCTTCAAAGAATTTAAGGTACAAACAGTGAACACCAGAGCCCAACAATTATGCGAATGATATTAGAAAAACTACCACTTAAGGTCTGTGATAAGTAGTAGTTGTAAAGCCAGGCACAGTGGCACAGGTCTATAGTCCCAGCAGCTTGGGAGGCTGAGGCAGGTGGATCTCAAGTTCAAAGGCAGCCTCAGCAATTTAGCAATTTATATTTTATTTAGACAATACCCTGTCTGAAAATAAAATATGAAAAAGGGGCTGAGGATGTGGCTTAGTGGTTAAGTGCCCCTGGGTTCAATCCCTAGTTGGTAGGTAGGTAGATAGGTAGATAGATAGATTAGTTGCAACCTGTTTCTCTAAATTAATGATGCCATCTCTGCCTGTTGAGCTTCCCAGGAAGGAGGAAAGTCCACATTCAGATGGAATTGGGCTTTTGAAAGCTCAAGAGTCAGTAAATCCGTATCTTGGCTCTATTGCATATATACAAGTGACCTTGGACAATCGATCTGGCACTTCCAAGCCTTAGTTTCCTCATTTGTACATTAAGACTAATAACACGACACAGTGAAAATCAGAAAATGTAAATGCACAAGTACTTCCAGTTTCCACCACCACAGACACGCTTCAAGCTGCCAGGTGTTCTGTGACAAGTGTGCCACCAGCTGCCTGGGTCCCTGTAGACAGGAGCCAGCAGTAGGCCTGGCACACCTGAGAGGTGCAGCCACAAGTCACGTGTGGTGATGGCAGCAGTGGGAAAGTAGGACTCTTGACACTGTTAGAAGGAAACTATATCAGGCCCACGTCTCACATACACGTATTGACTCTAGGCCAGATGCAGAGGGAATGGGAATGTTCAGAATGGCACTCACTGAGATGTTAACTACAGTGAGGGCAGGAGTCTACTTTTCAGTGTGTAACCTTCCGTGACGTCTCTGTTGTAGAAAAAAGCAAGGCAGGACCATGAGATCTGGAAGAGATTAGTTATCTACTTCCTCTCCTATCCAGAAATTTCATCCTCAAATTCATTTTGAGGGAAACATGCGTGCACACACACATACTGCACTCGGCCTGTGGAGCCTAAACTTCCCTGGAATGGACTAATGCTCCTTGTAACCTTGACTGCATCACATATGAAAACAGATCCTAAAGGTGTTTATTTTTAGGCACTCTGAGGCACCCTGGAGCCTCTCACAACCACTAGGGATGCTGCCAGCACTTCCAGTGTTGGTTGTCCTGTCAAATCCCCCCTCTCTATCCCTGTCCCCCACTACTGGGGACTGAACCCAGGGGCACCTTAACCACTAAGTTACACACCCAACTCTTTTTGAGATAGGTCTCACTAAGTTCTGGAGGCTGGCTTCAAACTTGCCATTCTCCTGCCTCATCCTCCTGAGTAGCTTGGATTACGGACAAGTGCCACCATGCCTGGCTGCCCTGTGATTTTGACAAGACATCTTCATCCTTTCACTCTCCTCCTGCACTTTAGCTATTTATTGCTTTGTAACAGATTACCCCCAAAACTTTCAGCTCAAAACAGTCATAAGCATTCTCTTTCACCATTTCTGTGGATGAGGAATTTGGGAAATGATAGGCTGGGGAGTCTTGACTTAAAGTCAGTCATGAGGTACATTCAAGATATTGACCAGGGCTGCAGTCATCCAAGAACCTGACTGAGGCTGGAGGATCCACTTGCAGGGAGGCTGTATTAATCATGTTTATTTTCTGTAGCTTTTATATTTTAATTTCTTAGGTGGGAGAGCTTATAGGCCTAGAGATGACTCCCCCTCCTAGAATTAGCTAATTCCTAAAGATGGTTAAGAACTTACTAGAGAGAACGCCTCTCTTGCATGCCAAGCATCTCCTTTACCTAACTTTCACAGTTAGTCATTATATCTCCTGCCCTATGTCATCCCAGTGAGACAGGACACAAGGGGACAGGAAGTAGAAGTTCTGGGGCCTTGGCTCATGGCCTGACCGTCAACCTGAAGTAATCTGGTGTGTGCCACCCTCAATCCGCGTCAGCTTTGCAGCGTTGTGGTCAGGGTGCCCTCTGTGTTCTTCTACTTTTTTTCTTTCTTTGCAGTGCTGGGTATTAAACCCAGGAGCATCTACCACTGAGCTACATCCACAGCTCTTGCCAATTAGTATTTCCACCCCTGCGAGTAACCAGTAAAACGAACTCCCTTTTGTTCAGGGAGCCAACCTGACATCTTGTTGGATCTGTTTCCTTCCCTAAATAGAAGCCCTAGTAAAAGCTTTCCTTGCATGTCTGCTGACCTGATTCAGTTTCATTTTCATCGTCATTGGGTCAAAAGATCCCTGTGTCCAGCATCACCAAGACCAGGTAGGAACCAGGCAACTGGAGACCACACCTATAGCCCAAAGCTCACGTGAATTAGTCAGACTAGACAATCCTAAACCATTTACTCTGACTTGCCTTCTCCAAGGAAATACCATTTCAGGCTGTAGCCTAGGCCACATTCTTGCTTCTCCTGCCAAACTGAGGCTTCCCCTGAGGCTCTGTGTGGTATGGTATGCCTCCTTTTCCTGTTAAAGTAAACAAAAAATTCTTTTGTTGGTGGTACTGGGGATTGAAATACTAAATTCTTCTTTCAATGGCATTGACCTCTCAGTGTTGTCACTCAGTCACCTCTGTTCAGTCATTAAATTCCCACAGGTACCTGGGCACCATGGTGCATGCCTGTAATCCCAGCCACTAGGAGGCTGAGACAGGAGGATCACAAGTTCAAAACCAGCCTCAGCAACTTAGTGAGGCCGTAAGCAACTTAGCAAGATCCTGTCTCAAAATAAAAAGGGTTGGGGATGTGACTCAGTGGTTAAGCATCCCTGGGTTCAATTCCCCAGTACCCAATAAGTAAATTTAATTTAATATAAAATAAAATCCCACAGGTACACATGAGACAAAGGCTCATCCCTACGGCTGGCGAAGTTTGCACTAGTTGTTGACTACAAGACTTCAGACCTCTCCACAGCTTCTCTAAAGTGTTCACAACAAAGTAGCTCATTCCCTTCAGAGCTGGTGATCTGAAGAGAAGGCAGAAGCTACAATGTTTTCCATACTTCTTTCACAGGTCTGTAGTCCCTGGTGCTCAGGAGACTGAGGCAGAATTGCTTGAGCACCCCCCCACCTTTTTTTTTTTTTTTTTTTTTGAGACAGGGTCTCCCTAAATTGCCCAGGCTGGGCTTAAACATGCAATGGTCCTCTCAGCCTCTCGAGTAGCTGGGACTACAGGTATATACCTCTACACTCAGCTTCAGTGTCTTGTGAAGCCTAGAAGTCACATGCCACTTCTGTCATACTGAATTATTCAGACCAGCTGCGTTGGTGCTGGAAACTATGAATATATATAGTATGAATCCCTCCCCCTCCCAGGAGGGCCACCTTGGAAGTTGGCTGCTCCATTGCCTCACAGAGGATATTGATTTGCTACTTTAAATGCTTTTCCTTCATTCACAAGAGAATAAGCAATTGACTCCCCTTCTCCTCACTACCCACCTCCCACCCAGAGGCACATACCTGATTTTTCAAAATGTAACCCAGCTGACATTGTGAAGAGGGCATACAAAGTCCTCAGAACAAGCTCTACTCTCATCCATGTTTGGACCAAAGATTAACGGCAATACACTGTTCAGTACTTAATGCTACAAATGAAAAATCTATTTAGGTCAATATTGTAAATGTAAAAATATTGCTTAATTGCAGGTCCTCAGGAAGTTTTTCAATTACAAGTTTCTAACCTGCTGTTTGGGGTCAGAGGACCCTTTGAGATATGACAGGAGCCAAGGATTCTCTCTCCAAAATGTTTATACATAAAAATTTGCAGCCACCTCCATAGGTGGCTAGTTAGGAATGACTAGATTTCCTCCCTGCTGCCATAACCAGGCTGTAGCACTTCTGTCCTGCAGGTGCTAGGACACAGCATGTTCCTATCCAATAAGGGCAATGATCAGAAAATGTCAGTCACAGGGTTAAATTCAAGTTTTAATAATGTTACAGATCTGGGGAAAAAGGAAACAGAGAATGAGAAAGCCATAGTAGTAAAGGAATACTAACTGCAAGAGTGGAGAACAGATTGAGTATTCAAGAAAAAAAAAACTCTTAAGAACACTGAGCAAAGATGGAACTTACAGGAGAGGCAGACACAGGACAGGCAGTGGAGGCCTGCAGAAGCAGGGAACCCTGGAAGGGTTTTCCTGGGGGCAATTAGATTGGTACCCTGCCCTATATAGGCATGCAACAGTAGCCGTGGGGACTGAGCCAACGCTACCAAGTAGCCTGAACAAAAGGGCTGGGGATCTTATAAATCCCTGCCCAAACCCGCCTTTCTGGCTTTTATGAATAGGCCCTAATTTCCATTTAGATGGAGATAGGTTTTTCTTTTCTGGTGCTGGGGATCCAACCCAGGGCCTTGAGCTTGCTATGCAGGTGCTCTACCAGAGCTACACCTCAGCCCCAGTGTGGATTTCTTGAGCTCCTCTCTCCAAATATTCTTTGGATTATGATAAGGAAATATACACAACAAAAGTACAAAAATAAACACTACCTGAAACTTCATCATCCACAAATAAATGTAGAAGAAAATCATCAGGAGTTATAATGCAAACGAGTTGGGAGAAATGACTTGCCCAGTAGGCACAGGTGCCCCCACCTCAACAGGCTCCCTGCCAACATGACCAAGAGAAAACCATGTGTCCTCATTAATTTGATCACTGTGGGACCCATTTATTTGAACATGGGAAGAAAATTTCTCAAGCTGAAGTACTCATCTCTTACAGTATTTGTATTTACTCTCAGATAAAAAGTACAAGACAGGTGAGGTGGCAGTAGGAGCTTCAGTCACCAATGCCAATCCTGCATAACTCTGCAATAATGGTTCCTGACAGCAATTTCTGGGGACATTTTTTTGGTTGGGGACAGAGTTGGGTTGCTACTGCCGCCTAATGGGCAGAGGCCAGGGATGCTGCTAAATATCCCAGGACACAGGGTCACCCCTGCAAATTAACCAGCCCAAATGTCAATAAGGATGAAAAAGCCTTTTCTAGAGTGATAGCAAAACTCTGACGACTATGTCTTTATGAGAAGATATTTTGAACTGCCAAACCAGAAGCTACCTGGCAGGAGGTGATGGCTTTTACTTAAGCTTTTGGTGAAAAAGTCCAAAGCTGTAACTGGGCTAGGGCAGAGCATGTTTAGCACACACAAGGCTTGGAGTTCAATCACTAGCAGGAAGTGGGTTGGGGGAGAGCAGCAGCTATAACCACCGAGTAATGCTAGCTGGATAATACCCACTAAGAATCAGGCACTGTCACACTTTCTTTAAAATGGAATATGAATATATTTATTTATTAAGATGCTCAAGAATGAACAACACATCAGCACTCTCCTCATGTGACAAAGAGTATCTGACCTACATTGTGGCAGTATGGGCAAGGGCTCCAGAGCTGGTTCTAAGTGGCCACTGAAGAAATTCCATTCAGAGAGAATGTCTCCGGGAAGCCATCATCTCTCTGTAGCTTCCAGCCAGGTCCATGATTTCCCCAGAATCCCTCATTCTAGCACCAGATGACACTTTTCCCCTTGCCATTCCTGACTATCAAGATCCAGGTTGACGCCCCCCACGCCCACTCACCCAGGTTGTCTTTGGAGTCCTGCAGCTATGCTGCTGCTGTCACCCTCAGGGTGTGGTCAGGGCAAGAATTTAACATCACATTACCAAAAGCACACAAGAGTACATCAGTAAATACACCTGGACATAAGCCCAACACTCTCACAGAACACATGCTTCCTCCCCAAATGACACATAATCTTGAGGGGAGAGAAGGACAGGCCCAAGGGACTCTAAGTCAAAGCGGTCAGTGTCCACTCTCATCCTGTCCTGCACGTGTGAGTGAGGGGATGAAAGCCACAACCAGATGGCTCTCCTGGCTCAGGCAGGTTGCTACTCGCTCCTCCTGCCTTTGGTGCCACCACTCTGCTGTTTGTTTTGGGCACTGGCTCATTTTTCAAAAGGGAAGATAAAAAAATTGGCAGAGAGGGTGAAGAGATGGGGCAAATCAACCCTGTGAAACAAAACAAAAATAATACAAAAATCCAGAAAACAGATTTAGTACAATATTTTATAATAGAAAGTCGCTGACTACATGCTAAGACAGACAATATGATACACAACCTGGGGGTGGGATTGGCAGGGAGAGCAGGGCAGAGGTCACAGGCTTAGACTAGGAGCCTTTCAATGGACTGCTGAATGGATTGGATCTGCTGCTTCAGTTGAGAGCCTTCTTTGATGGTGACAGAACAGGCAATGACAGGCCTGGAGACCCCACAGGCCCGTCCCAGGGCCTGCTTGGAACGCACAAACACATAGGGCACATTCTTGTCTTCACATAGCAACGGGAGGTGCAGGATGATCTCCAGAGGTTCAGCATCTGCAGCCATCACAATGAACTCAGAGATGCCTCTGTTGAGGGTTTTGGTGGCTGTGGAGACAAAGACATGGGCCGACAGGTGATATGGGGCTTGGGCAATGCAGCCCCAGTAAAGCCATTTCCAGGAAAAAGAATAAGAGGCACAAGAAAACTGGCTTATGCACAAGCAATTCTGTCCTGGAACAGCCCTAGGATATGACATGGTCAAACAAATTAGTCACCTTCAACACCTTGTCTTGAAACCTCCCATCCTGAATGTGACACTTCTTTCCTCGCCTCTGCTACCACACTTGTTCAAGCGGTTATCATCTCTTACTTGGTCAAAGGCAACAGCTTCCCATGAACCCACCAACACAAAGCACAGTAGTGCTTCTTCTATTGTTGATTTTTTGCACTGGGATTGAACCCAGGGTTGCTTAACCACCGAGCCACATGCCCAGGCTTTAAAAAATTATTATTTTTTTTTACTAGCTGGGTGTGGTGATGCTGAGGCAGGAGGATCATGAATTCAAAGCCAGTCTCAGGAAAAATGAGGCCCTAAGGAACTCAGCGAGATTCTGCCTGTCTCTAAATAAAATACAAAATGGGGCTGGGGATGTGTCTCAGTGGTCGAGTGCCCCAAGTTCAATCCTTGGTACCAAAAAAACAAAGCAAAACAAACAAACAAAAACTTTATTTTACTTAGGGCCTTGCTTGCTAAGTTGCTGAGATTGGCTTTGAATTTGCAATCCTCCTGCCTCAGCCTCTTGAGTTTCTGGGATTATAAGAGTATATCACCTCGGCTACAGTGTAAAGCTTCTATCTGCCACCAAGGCTTCAGTTCTCTACTCAAATTTCATCTCAGAAAAACCTCCCCTAAATATTTTATCTGAAGAGATATCTTCTCCAACTCTATTTTATTTTGCTTTACAGAATCTTTACCTCCACTGGAATGTAAGCTCCAAGGCAGGGACCTAGTTTTGATCATCGTTGCACTCTCAGCATATAGACATGTGCCTGGCACACAGCAGGCAATTAAATATGGGAAGAATGAATAGTTGAAAGGAGGCAGAAGACCAGGAAATTGTGGTCCCTTCCTTCCTAAACCCTAGCAAGCACATTCTGAACTGAGCATCTCATTCAAGGACCCACCTGTCCTGGGACCTTGAGGTCCAGCACCATGCCAGGTATAGCAAGAGCAGTCAAGATGGTCCTGTGGGAATCCTCATTACAGGAAGAGCAAGAACTCATGCCCCTGCCCAGTCAAGCTGACCGAGCATAGCGAGTGAACAAAGAGATCTCCCAAGAGAGCCAGTGGGCTCCCGTACACTGGCCACTGCGACACCAGGCCTCGTAGTCACTGCAGTGTGAAAAGTCAGCCAGGCTGAAAAGAGCACCATGACCACAGAGATACGTGAATGGTTTGCTTTGTCTTTTTTAAGCAACACAGGTGAGTGAGTCTCAAGGCCAACCTAAATCTCAAACACGGGCCCAAACGCCTGATGTCTCAGTATCTCCAGAAACAAAGCCACTCTAGCCAAGCAAGCTACTTGCCATCAGACACTGTAAAGCACTAATAACTAATATCCCTTTCCTTCTGATGACTCTGGAGAGACATAAAATGAATACCTTTCAAATACTTCTGCACAAGTAGACAAATAAAATGCTTTAAGTATTAAGAGAGAAAGAAGGAGCCAGGTGTGGTGGTACATGCCTATAACCCCAGCTACTTGGGAGGCTGAGGCAGAAGGATTGTAAGGTAGAGTCCAGTCTGGGCAATTCAGCAAGTTTCAAAATGAAAAATTAAAAAGGGGTGGGATGTAGCTCAGTGGTAGAGAGAGCTTGCCTAGCACACGTGAAGCCCTGGGCTCAATTCCCAATATGAACCCCCTCCAAAAGCATATTAGCCCTTTTCATCTAATGTCCAAACACTGCTGCTCTCAAGCCTTCCCACATCCAATCAAGAATATCTGGGGCATGGTAGTGTGTGCCTACATTCCCCGCTATTTGGGAGGCTGAGGAGAATGCTCAGTGCTTAGGTATAAAAGTTTGAGGCCAGTGCTAGCAAGACCTGGTCTCAGAAGGAAAAAAAGAAAAAAAGAGGAAAAAAATTCTGGCCCTCCTCACAAATTCAAATTAGACATACAGACTAGAATCCCCAGGAGACAGGTAGGTGCCTTCATCATCCCCCCAGCAGCACCCTGCGGTACCTTACCCTCATTGGCTCCTTTCCGAAGTTGCTTGTAGTTACAAGACTGCTGAACAAGGTCCAATAGTTTCTTAGTGAGGTGGGCATCTGCAAGGGGATAGGCCTTCGGATTTACATCAGCCTCAGTCTGCGGGGGGGAAATCAAGTTACAAAATACTCATCAGTTGAGAGACAGAGGTGGTCAGTTTGCTTCCCTACTCTCCCACCTGCGAACACACACATTTAATGCATTAACACCAGCCTGCCCATGCTCAGCTTAGAAAAACTGTACCATTAAGGCTAAAACGGAAGATAGGCAATTAGATAGCCCAATTATGTATACTAAAACTTAAATATGTTTATTTGTTTCTCTTTAGACTAATGCCTGGTGATATTAGAGCAAATGGGTTATAAAAAGGTCTCCTATGGTTCAGCAGCCACTTGACTTTCATGGGATAATCTTTAAATTAGGACTTCCATATTCATACCCCAAATTTACTAAATCAAAATCAAGATATAATTTACAATAAACACAGCACAAACTTCTCTCTCCATTCCCCAATTCCATAGAAAATCATTCAGTCCACACCAAGAATCCTGGTTCTAGTGCATCAATATTTCCTTGCTTATTTCTACCCTACAATACACACAAAATGGTTTATTCAAAAGTTACTTCAATTCATTTTCTCCTTGAGGTTATCAATTTGATATACAATTGTTCATATTTGCTTTTTAAGTGTTTTAATTTTTTTTTTCTTTTCTTTTTTGGTACGGGGCATTGAACACAAAGGTGCTCTACCCAGGAGGGACCATTCTGAGATGTGCTCCAAAATATCTCAGAGGGTCCCAGGAGGACTGAGTCTTACCCCCTCTTGGCAATCTATTCACTAACACTTTCACTGGTTTACCTCTGTCAAAGTACAAAATTAAAACGATCTTAAGCTTGGCGATCTTAACGGGCTTTTTCTGGAATCAGGTAACATTTCATTCCATAAAAAAAGTAAATGCTAAATGAGCACCTTTTATTACTTGAGACAGTTTAGTGTTTCAGATCCCCATGGTAACAATATTCTTGTATTTAAAGGGCAGATTTGAAATGAACTATAGTGACAGAGTAACTGAAAAGATAAAGAACTTCAACTCCATTGTTACTCATGACATTTTGAGTCTTTTTCAAGTTTGAAATTTTTGAGAGTGAAAATAGTGGCAACTGCAAGGTGAAACATTTGGCAATTTTACCGTATTTCCCCAAATCTATGCAGCTTTTTTATTTTGTGCTCAGAATTAAGATATAAGCCAGGCTTAGTTTCATAAAGACAGTCTCCTAAAGCATTTGGTCAAACACCAGAACACATGTTATAAGACAGGCTAGAACTCCTGAGAGGAAGGCAAACCAATTTTGGTTCATACAAGAAATACTTCAGTTAACTTGACTAACACCATTATTTTAATTGGAATTCTTGCTATTTAATTGCAATTAAATACTAAAGTGGGCTGGGGTTGTGGCTCAGTGGTTAATTCGTTCTCCTAGCATGTGTGAGGCGAAGGGTTCCATCCTCAGCACCACATAATAAATTAAAAAAAAGAAAGAAAATAAGGGCAATAAATAAATAAATAAAATGTTCCAAAGTGTTAAAAAAATAAATACTAAAGTTATTACACATTGCTGGGAGAAAACAACATGCAGGTATAATTTTTTCCTCAAAAATCAGTGACAAGGGGCTGGGGATATAGCTCAGTTGGTAGAGTACTTGCCTTGCAAGCACAAGGCCCTGGGTTCAAATCCCCAGCACAAAGAACAACAAAAAAAACCAACCAAACAAAAAAAATCAGTAACAGTAAATAGTATTAACTCATTACGATTTTCCTTATTTGTAAGTAATTTTTGTTTTATTACTTATTTTACTGCCATGTTTTGTATATATGAAGGTAATAAACATGGAAGGATTTGACTTAACAAATATTGTCATGTGCAGGGTAACAATGCAACCCCAGACTGCCTGGTCCCATAAGGGTATAATGGAGCTGAAAATTCCAATGGTCTAGTGACACCAACCAGAGTGCATTACTCCTGTGTGGTATTCCTGGTGTAAACAAATCTGTGCTGCTAGATGTACAAAAGTACAGCATATGATTATGTACAGTACATAATACTTGATAAGAAAAGACTAAGTTACTAGTTTTTGGATTTTTATCCCCCCAGTACTGAGAATTGAACCCAGGGTCTCAGCCATACTGGGCAAGCACTCCCACTGAGCCACACCCCCAGCCCAGTAACTTTTTTTTTTGTATTTACCATACTATACTTTTTAGTGCTGTGTATACTCCTACTTATAAGAAAATGTTTACTGTAAAACAGGATGCCCTGTTATGCCAGCAACATTCTTCGTGCATCTCTAGTTTACTTCATCTCCTGATTGCATCAACAGGCCACACCAGTGACACCTATTAACATCTAGATCTGTATACATATCATGATATTCACATAACCACTAGTAACTATCAACACAATTCTCAGAACGTGTCCCTGTCCTTAAACGATGCATGACTGCACTCACTAACTCCACACCAACCATCAGGATGGGTACTTAAGCCAAATTACCAGATTTGATCTCAACATCCTCATGCATTGTTATGTCCATTTCACCGGCAGGAGAACTACAGCAAAGTTCAACCTGTAACCAGGGGCTTCCAAAACTTTTCAAGGAACTGTGTTAAGACGGGTACTGGTTTAGAAGCTTCAAGTTCTAGATTCTGCCATATACTAGCTTTACACGGCGTGCGGTGGGAGCAAAGAAGGTAATCCCGAAGAGATCCAAACTTGGTTGGATTAAAACCTCACTGTGAAATAAAAGTGCTTTGCAAAATCTTCGCTTCTTACCAAGTGCCAACCCAAAGTAATTCCACCATAACCCAGGAACTGGAACTCTCGCTAAGTGACCACAAGTTGGAGACCGCCAAGAGTTAACTGCCACATGTGGTGCCACCACGACCTCTGATTCCTGAGACCACGGTCTCGCAGGAAGAGCTATTCCTGCGCACATTCCCCGAGGCTCGCGAACGCACCTCCCTGGCGTGTTCAGTCGCCACCAGGTGCAGACCCACCGAGACCTCCCCCGCCTGAACACCAGCAGTAGAAAAAGAGTGGATACGAGAGGCTGACTCGAATTCAGGGTTCCATATCATCCTCGCAATAAATAAATAAATAAATAATAAAGAGAAAGTAAGAGAAACAAAATAATGGGGCCAAGTTCCATCAATTTTCTACCATATCGCCCACGTGGGCTGATCTCTCCCCAGGCAGGGCCATGCCCTCTCCTCGGTTCACCGCAGGCCTTCGGCCTCGCAAAAAGACTGCGGCAAGGCGGGCCCGGCCACAGCGGTTCGGCCCTTGTGGCTTCCCGAGTTGGGACCTTGGGCCGACGGCTGGGACCCCCACGGCGGCCGGAGCTCCTACCGGGGCCCGGCGGCCGGGGCCCAGGGGCAGAGATCGCGCTCGTCCTAAGCCTCCCCGGGACAGTGAGTGACCCGAAGCCCGCGTCCCCCGCTTCCGGGGCCTGCGGCCCGACTCACGCACTCACCATGGCTGCGGTCCCACCGGTTCGCCACTCTTCAACAGCAGACCACCTCAGACTAGTGGGAAAGCCGCACAGACGGAGGAGCGGAAATGGCCGCGCGCGCGGCAGGAAGCGGAAGTGACGTCACCAGGACCGGGCTGACCCCGCCGCCAGGGGGCGCCTTGGTGAGACCCGCTTGCGTCTGGAAGAGGGAATGCATTTTGTCTTAGCGTCCTACTGTAAATTATTGGCAGAAACTATACGTCAGACATTCAGAAAGTAGCGCGCGAAACGAAGGGTTTCAATGGTGTCGTCATTCCAGCGCCAGGTCATTTTACGTTTTCGGTGCTAGGCATTGAACCCAGGGGCGCTTTACCACTGAGCCACATCCCCAGACCATTATTTATTTATTATTTAATTTTTTTTTTAGTTGTGGACGGACACAATATTTTTAACTTATTTATTTATTGGTACAGGGGATTGAACCCAGAGGCACTTAACTTACTGAGCCACATCCCCAGCCCTTTTTTAAGATTTCATTTAGAGACAGGGTCTCACTGAGTTACTTAGGGCCTCGCTAAGTTACTGAGGCTGGCTTTGAACTCGCAATCCTCCTGCCTCAGCCTCCTGAGCTGCTGAGACTACAGGCATGTACTACCTCTCCGGGCTTATTTACTTATTTTTATGTGGTGCTGAGGATAGGACCTAGTGCCTCACACATTCTAGACAAGCGCTCTACCACTGTGCTCCAACCGCAGCCCCTATGTTATTTTATTTTGAGGTAAGGTCTCACTAAGTTGCTTAGGATCCTGCTGAGTTGCCCAAGCTGCAATCTAACTTGCGGATCCTCCAGCTTCAGCCTTCTGAGTTGCTGGGAGTAGGCGAGCCCTACTATGCCCAACTTGCCAGAACCTTTTTTTAAAAAGTGCATTCCTATGCTTTTAAAAGCATCTTTCTGACTCCAAACTGGTGAGGGAAGATAATTATAGGTAATCCTAAATGTTCTCTTCATCTTCAGATACCCCTTGTCAACGTTTCTGGAGGGGAATGGAGTTAGAATCCATTGAGTAGGGAATTCGGGAGGAAAAACAGGTTTGCAGGTTGGTGGGTAAAGTTTGAATTACTGGTAAGATTATTTGTAGTTATTTGCCCACACGACCTGGAGGACTTTCCTCCTGATCAGCATCTTGCTGTGTACTCCATGCTGCCTATGGTCCATCTTCATCTCTCTCCAACCTGATGCTACACACATCTTGGGACCATTTGGAACTAGTCAAAACTAGGCTCTTTGGGCTAATTCCAGTTAATTCGTTTGGAAGTTGAAAACTGGCAAGACCCTTAGAAATTATGCAACACAACATTATCTTTACAGATAGGAAAACTGAGGTCCAGGAAAAGGAAGCTTGCTATGATCACAGAGTAACAATGACAGAGCCAAAACTGGACCCTGGGATTTTTGACTGTTCTCTTGCTGCTCTACCTGAGATATGTTGAGGCAGCAGGACTGCAGGAAGAGCTCCAGCTGGCTCCAAGTTCAAAGTTTGATTACATCAGAGATTCCCTCATCAAACTTTACGTCTTGAAAATCTAATATGACTTGTCAAAGGAAAAAAACAAAACTCAGTAATGTCTTCAGAGGGCTTTAGTAAAGAGTAGAACCTGTGATGCAGACTTTGCTCCTTATTTTTGTTGGATCTTGTTTTTTTGGCTCCATATTATTTGGACCTATAAGCTACTACTGTTGAGGAATGAAACCTTATTATTCCGATTTTCAGTCATAGATATATTCTTATTGTTTGCTTCTTAGATGTCCTTTATAACAATTTATGATTATTATTTGATCTTGAACCATAATGTCCCAGATCTCCCTAGTAGTGACTTATAGGGATATTTTTATGACCTGGAGTAATGAGACAGTGCACTTTACCTAATTGTCTAATTAATTCTGCTTCCCAACTATATAATAACTCCACCTCCATGTTTTCTCAGAATCATTTCATCCTTTTATCTTGATGTTTCCCTAGCTAGTAAATTAATAAATGCTGATATATGCTCAGGATCATTTTGTTTTAGAAATTTACCTCACCGATGTGCCAGGTGCAATGGTGCACACCTGTATTCTCAATGACTCAGGAGGCTGAGGCAGGAGGATCACAAGCTTAAGGCCAGGTTCACCAATTTAACAAAATATTGTTTCAAACTAAAGTAAAAATAAAAAGGACTGGAGACAGCCAGGCACAGTGGTGCATGCCTGTAATTCCAGCAATTTAGGAAGATCCTCAGTGACTTAGTAAGACCCTGTCTCAAAATAAAAACAGGGCTGGGCATGTAGCTCAGTGGTGGAGTGCCCCTGGGTTCTCAGTACAAACAAAGCAAAAAAACAGAAACAAAAATACCCTAAATGCTTGCCATGCCTCTCTCAGCCCCTTTCCAGCATTCTCCCCTGGCCCTCACGTTACGTCCCCACTCACCTTCTTTTGCCATCCTGAGTGCACACCAATTTTTCCAACCCCATCAATCACCTTCTGTTGGGACTGTGCGATGATCATAAATGATTTATCTCCCTCTCCACCAACTCAGACAGACATTTTTTTTTTTTTTTTTTTTGAACCAGGGATTGAACTCAGGGACACTCGGCCACTGAGCCACATCCCCAGCCCTATTTTGTATTTTATTTAGAGACAGGGTCTCACTGAGTTGCTTAGGGCCTCGCTAAGTTGCTGAGGCTGGCTTTGAACTCTCGATCCTCCTGACTCAGCCTCCCAAGTCGCCTGGATTACAGGCGTGCGCCACCACGCCCGGCCTCAGACAGACATTTAATCCCCAACCTCATAGTAATATTAAGAGTATGGAACTTAATCCACTTTGGTGTTTAGAGGTGGAGCCTTTGGGAAGTGATTAGGATTAGATAAGGCCATTAAGATGGAGCCCCCATATTGAATCCTGGTGGATTTTTAAGAGAGAGAGCGAGAGAGAGAGAGAGAGACATTATATATACATATGTGGGCTTCCTGCCTCATTCCATGTGATGCTCTATGCCACCTTGGGACTCTGCCAGAAAGAAGGCTGTCACTAGATAATGCCTCTTGATTTTGCACTCCAGAACCATGAGTCAAAATAAATCTTTTTTCTTTTTAAAGTAGCCTGCCTCAGATATTTCACTGCAGTAACATAAAACATATTAATATAACTAGGCATGCAGCATTCCTGTAATCCCAGAAATTTGGGAGGCTAAGGTAGGATTGCAAGCTCAAGGCCAGCCTGGACAATTTAGCAAGACCTTGACTCAAAAGAAAAAGTAAAATGGGCTGGTGATTGCTGATGTAGCTCAGGAGTTTAACCTGCAACACTACTACTTCTACTACTATGACGGAAGGAAGGAAGGAAGGAAGGGAGGGAGGGAGGGAGGAAGGGAGGGAGGAAGGAAGGGAGGAAGGGAGGGAGGGAGGGAAAAGAAAAAAAACCCAACAGACTAATGCAGAGGGATTTGTTCCACTGTGCTGCTGAGGTAAATCCTATTTAATACCTCTTCATTGAAAACTCCCTGACCTCCTTGACCAGGTCATTGCCCCTGTTGTAGGGGAGCCATAGTCACCTGCACTTGCTCCTCGTACTATTTGTTGACTCTGTCTTTCTTCGGTGTCTATCTTCACAGTCACACTGAGAGCTCCAGGAGAGCAGAACCTGCAGCTGCCTTGGACCCTTTGGATGCTGTCTTCTAGCACCATGCCTGGCCCGAAGGAGATGCTGGTTTCCCTTAGGGTTCATCTGTGGCAAGCAACCAAAAGGAGTTGTGGGGAAGGCTCTGGTGGGCCTTTGAGGTTCCAGGGGGAACTGAACCAGCCCAGGTCTCAATGTACTGTCAGTGTCCTCCAGCCAAGGCCACTGGGAGCACACTTATAGTGTTACTGGTTGCAACAGGGAGAGCACACACATCAGAGATCTGTGGGACTCGCAATAAGATGGTGTTAGATGGGATTTATTATATGATGTTGGCTTGTATTGGGTGCTTTTGGGAAGAGTTCAAAGAAGTGGGATTTGCTTTAGATTAGATGCTGTCAGGCAGTATGTGTTTTTCTATGATTGGGCATCTTAGTCTTATCTTCTAAGTGGAAGGAATGGAATGAGACTAAAACATAATCGGTCAAAAAGTAGCAATCATTCCTATCAATCAGAATAAGGGGACGTTTGGACATTTTCGTGGTTTGGACAATGTTCAGGGTTTTTGTTTGTGTTCAGACTTGTTAAAGGAGTGGTCTTGGTTTTATCTTATCCAGTTAGAGTGGCCTTATCTGATGGTGTTGTGTTCTGTGAAATTGTTTATGTTCAACAGGAGAATACCAGCTGTCAGTGTCAGGGAAACTCCTGGCAACATCAAGGTCTCACTGACAGAGCTGGTGGTTCCTGGCTGCCATGGGTTGCAGTTCTTTTTCTCCAAAGTCTCTAGAGAAATCTCCAGAACCCTGGCAGAGAGAGCCCAGACTTATTTCACACCTCCATTCCTTGTCTGACCTGGGTCTATGAGAGAGTAATGGGGGAAGCTGGGCTGACACTCAACCTGGATACATGGTGTGGCATACTGAATTCTTAAAATAAATACTTCCAGCTGGTTGATAAATAGGTGTTTCCCTCTGGGACCCCAGGGATCACTTAAAATCCAGTCACTGAAGGGGTAAGTCCTGGCTCATTCTGATAGACTGGTGTCCCTGCCTTCAGGATTGCACCTATTCTTTCACCAACTCTGATCCTGGGATGGAAAAATAATTCCCCAACATGAAATCAGGATACTGCAAGCAAAGAGGAAGAGGTACTGAGTGGTCAAAACAGAATACATGTGTTCCATACAGTGTTCCTTATATGTTTGAAAACAATAGACTGAAGGACAAAGGGATGAAAGTATTTAATGGAAAGAAAGAAATCAAGCACACCATAGGACACATCACCTCATCATATGTGGGGGAAGTTAATCTCTTCATTCTTTCTTTTTCTTTGTTTTTTCTTTTCTTTTAGTGGTGTTAGGTCCTTATGCCAAAGTAACTCCATTTTGAAAATCAGAACCTGCCCACCCAGGCATGACCTTCCTGGTAGGCCCACTCCCAAAGAGTCCCTAACTACTGAAACCACAGCAAAGACGCCAAATAACAATCACAGGGCAGATGGGTTATTTTTAAACTACTCCATCATACATGACTATATAGTTAAGTTTTTTTCCCAACAGCCTGCTGCATCTTGCCAAGGGGCAGCCTGGCAGACTCTGTCAATAAACCTTTGCTTGAACTCAGAGATTGTCTCTTGTGGATATTTGCACCAGCTATCCTAAAAAGTGGTATTGGGGATCGAACCCAGAGGGGCTTAACCACCGAGCCACATCCCCAGCTGTTCTTATTTTTTTATTTTGAGACAAGGTCTCACTAAGTTCTTGAGGGCCTTGCTAGGTTGTGGAAGCTGGCTTTGAACTCACATTCCTCCTGCCTCAGCCTCCCGAGTCACTGGGATTACAGGTGTGTGCCACAATGCCTGGAAGCTTTTTTTTTTTTTTTTTTTACTTCTTTTCATTCCTTTTGCGCACTCAGCCCTGTCCTTACCTGCATCCTAGGCAGCTAGCCCAGAGCAGAGACTGGAGCTGAGGCTGGAGCATTGGGCCCTTTGTGACGTGGCCTTAGTGACAGAGGTATTATGAAGCAGAGGCTGCCCCACCCCAGACTGACTGGGTCAGCCACACCAGCCTTGCCCCCCAGCTCCCTGACACCATCTGCCTAACCTAAGCACCGACATGCTGCTGCCGCTGCTGGGCGCCTGTGCTGTGGTGGGGCCATTCCAGGGCCCTGAGTGGGAGCCAGTTCGGGGCCTGATCTCACAGGATTGCAGCTGCAGAGACCCCCGGTGCTGTGGCAATCTGCTTGTTCTCTGCCTATTTCTGATCTGGCAGGTTCGGCACTATTGGCACCAGTTCACCAGGACCCGCCTGGGTGAAAGGAATGTCATCAAGGTGAGGGGGCCACTCACACTTCTACCCTCTTTCCCTCAGCACCATCACTGCCACAGTCATTTGCTACAAGGACCCTGTCATATGCCCTCTGTACCAGGATGAGTAGCTCAGACTGGTTAGAGTAAGCATCATCCAGGCCCCACACAGGAGTTACCCTAGACTCCTCTTTTGCCCTCACTCCACATATTGAATCCACTTGCAAGCCATGTCTCAAATCTGATCACTTCTTGAAACCTCACCACACTACCCTGGGCAGAGCTGCCAGCAAGACTCACCTGGACCTCAAGAACAGCTTCTGCCTGGTTCCTGTTGCCTGTCTGACCCAGCCATGTCAGTCCTCCATGTATGCACCTCCACATATGCACAATGATCTTTTTTCTCTCTCTCTCTGGAGCTGGAGATCAAAGCTAGGATCTTACACATACTAGGCAAGTGCCCAACCACTGAGCTATGTCCCCAGCCCTACTTTCTCTTTTTTTTTCCCCTAAAAGTTGAATTCAAGGATAATATGCACTCACAAATGTATAGACCAGCCAATTTTCATAAACAGAACACACTCATATGCCGATACCCAGGTTAAGAAACAGATAGCTGGGCTGAGGGGTGTTGACTAGTGGTAGAGCATTTGCCTGGCTTTCCTGAAATCATATGGCCAATGTTCTATGCCTGGTTTAAATTCAACATTATGCTCATAGGTCAGGAAAAAAAAAACCCAAAAAAAAAAAAAACACAGGTGATAGCATTTTTCTGCTGAAATGGTTCCTGTGGACATACCTCTTGTCAAACTCAGAATAAAATCCAAGCTTCTAACCCCAGCTCCAAGACCTCTCCTTTTTGCTGGTTCCATTCTGGACATATGGGCCTTTCTACTTTTCCTGCACACATGATCTTGTTCTATCCTCAGGGCTTTTTCACTTAATGTCTCCTTTGCCTACAATGCTCTTTCCTCAGATGTCACTTGGTTTGTCCCTCACTTCCTTTAGGTCTCCTTCAATATCACCTTCAAGAACCCTTCAATGGCCACTTTGTCTAAAGAAGCTAATCCCGTCCTCCACACTTGGATTTATTTGCATTTAAATACTTTTTCTACCTCACATCATGTTATATATTTGGTTATTGCCTTTCTTCCATGTCTAGAATACAGCTCCCACAGGGACTTTGTCTTGTACCCAGCCCAGAATAATTTTTCAGTCTTTCTTGAATGGATGAACACTGTTTGCCTTAAGGGAAGCGATTCTCCCTTTCCTGGCTCAAGCATCTACCTTGGGATGATGGGGATGGTCATTCCTATCTGGGGGGATTATAAAAGCTAATCTATGTGCAAGAATTTTGTTTTTTGGATCTCATCTACAGGTGCCACTGCAGACGTGGGTAATGCCCTCCATGAGATGTGGAACTTTCTTAAGGCTAGCTCCTGAATTCTTCAGTCCTGGTGATTTCAGGGGCCTTGATGCTCATGTCCAACAATGGGTACAAAAGCAGAGATGGGGATATCAAAGGAGCCTCCTAGAATCATGGACCCAGTACCTGTTATCTTCACGACATCTGTTTCAAGACCCATCTTGGGGTATTCACACCTCCCCTGAACCCATCTTTTGCCCCTCCTCCTTTTCAAGCACCTGTCCACTCTCTCAGGACAGTCCCTGGGAAGCATGGCATGTACCCTGGTGTCTCAGGGGCAACCAGACTCACTCTGCCCTAGACACATGCCAAAGGATTGAGAGACAGCTGGTTCACTCCCAGGAGAAGTTGGTACCACTGGAGCATGTCCTCAGCACAAAAAGCTGTGCCCCACCCAAGATATTAGCAACTTCTCTCCCAAACTTCCTTTCAGTTCAGAGGCTGCAATTCTGCTCTGGAGATATCCTGCCCAATTCTTCCCACCAACAAATGGAAGTGCCCATCTGGAAGTCCTGGAATAGCCCACAGGAGACCGGGGCACCATTGAGTGAAACCCAGACAGTAGGCAGAGAGTATACTAGACAGACCCAGGCCCCAGGGTGGGCAAACCAGAAAGAGAGCAGAGGGGTACATGCTTGGGAAATCAAGGCATCTGGGGACCAACTCCCAATAGACTTTGGAATGGAGCATTATGCAGAGGCTAACGCTCTAGAGTGCAAAACCCAGTCACTACTAATAAGCGAAACTGATGGAGAGATCCTGATTCCATGCCAGGAGAACTGGATGGAAATTGAAAATCGAGCCCAAATTGAGGAAATAGGGAAGAAAATCCAGAGGGAGACTGGAGGTAAGAATCCTCCTGAAACCCAGGTTCACATGAGACAGAATCAAGAACAGTTAAGATGTAAAATTGATGCAGAGACCCAAACACCAGGGTGGATATACCAGGATAAGAGTAGAGGTGAGGATGCTTTGGAGATCCAGACATTTGAGAGGAAGAATGAGAAAGAGCCCAGAGAGGAGGAAGAGGGAGAGATTCAGGCCCATGGACTAGGGAAGCAGGGCCAGACTGGAGATGAAAATGCTGAAGAGGCCCCAAGTCCAGAGCACGGGCAACAAAACCAGACTAGAGGTGATACTGGTGTAGAAATTGAGGCAGAAGAAGGAAGAACCCAGGACCAGGTTGGGAATGTGGATGCTGTGCAAAACCCTACATTTGGGAGGGAGAACCTGGAAGACGTCAAACAAGAGAATACAGCAGAGACCCAGGCCCTGGGGTGCGGAAAACAGGAATGGAGTGGAAGTGAGACTATTACAGAAATCCAGGCACTAGTCAGGTTAGGGTTAGGGGAGAAACAGGGTCAGGGTGGAGGTGAGAATGCCAGAGAGACTCAAGTGTCTTGGGAAGAGAAGCAGAAACTATTAAGACATGTAATTCTAGTGAGGCAGGAAAACCAAGGCCTGGGAAGAGGAGAGGATGCTGTGCAACCCAGGATATCTAGGAGAAAGAAGTTCAGGGAGATAAGAGAGGAGGATTGGGTGGTGATCCAGACACCCTGGTGGGGAAACCAGAGCCCAGCAGTGAACAAAATTGACAGAGAATTCAGGATATCATGTTGGGGGAATCAGAACCAAATTGGAGGTCAACCCAGAGCAGAAATTCAGATACCAGGGGAGAATGACCAGAAAAAGGATGGAGATGAAGATGGTACAGATACCCTGGTGCTTGAGGCAGAGAACCAGGGAATACTAAGAAGTGAAATGGATGAGGAGACCCATCCAGCAGGAAGGAAGAATGAGGAGCAATTTGGCGATGAGAATGGAGCAGACATTCAGGGACTAGGGAAGAGATATCCAGAAGGGTTTAAAGGTGAGAATGGTACAATGACCCAGGAACTTTGGGGAAAATTTCAGGGTCAGTTAGGAAATGAATTCCATGGAAATACTTGCATACCACAGTGTAAGAATCAGGAGCATATTAGAAGCAAGGATGGTGTAAACACCCAGATATGTGAGGTAGGGAACTGGGGAGAATTAACAAGTAAAATTGATGGAGAAACCCATTCAGCAGGATGGAAGAAAATAGAGCATGTTGGGGGTGAGAGTGCTACAGAAATTCTGTTACAAGGGATGAGAAACCCAAGAGAAGCAGAAGGGGAGGATGGTACGGAAACCTGGGTAGGTGGGGAGAGAAGCCAGAGTCAGCTAAGAAGTGATGTGAATAGCAAGATTCATTTATCAGAATGGAAAACCCAGAAGCAGATGGAAGGCAAAGATGGAACAGAAATTCAAGCCCCAAAGAAGAGAAAACAGAGAGAACCTGAAGGTGAGGATGATGTAAAAACCCAGAGGCCTGAGAGAGAGAACCAGGGACAGTTGGAGGATGTAATTGGAAGAAGCCATTATCCAGGAATGGGGAGCTGGGGGCAGACTGGAGGACAGAACATTGCAGAAAATCAGGCATCAGAGAAGAAAAGCCAGAGAGAGGCTGGAAATGAGAGTGGTAGAAAGAGCCACAGACTTAGGGAGAAAAATCAGAGACTGCTAAGAAGTAAAGTTCACAGAAAGACCTGTTCCTCGGAATGTAAAGTTCATAGAAGGACCTGTTCATCAGAATGGAAGAACCAGGAAGAGAGTGGAGGTCGGAATGCTGCAGAAATTCAAATACATGGGGAGAGAAACCTGAGAAGGACCACAGGTGATGACAGCACAAAGATGCAGACACCTGTGGAAGGTGACCAGGGACAGTCAAGAAGGGAAATTGATGGAGAGGTCCAGAAACAAGGGCAAGAAACAAGAAACCAGAACAAGGGTGGAGATGCTGCTGCTGCAGAAATCTGGCCTGTAGGGAGCCAGAGAAAGTGTAGCGCTGAGGATGCTGGAGGGTCTCGAACACCAGGGAGAGGAGACAAGAACCAAATCAGAGGAAAGGATGCTATGGGGGCTGGTCACCAAGATGACTGTTCTTCAGGTGAGAGGCCCACAGGCAGGAAGTGCAGCCTGGCACGGCTATGGCCAACCACCCTCACTGGTTCTAGATATGAGCCCCCAGGACAAGAAAAGGCAGCCCCTGTAAACAGAGTAACTGAGGCTCCCTGTCCTGAGATGAAGCCTCGCCCCCACGGGGGTGAAGTTTTCCTGCTGGCTGCTGGGGAGAGAGAACATTTGACCAGCCAGGGCACAGCCCCTGCTGGGGAGTACAAAGCCCAGGTCAATCCAGCCTCCCAACAGGCCCAAACAGGGCCCCAGAGGAAACCGCAGAAGCACAAAGGGGTGGATCCAGGAAAGACCCACAGTTTGATGCAGCAGCTCCAGAACCCACAGTCTCTGGCTGCTCCCTTTGGCAAGCCCGCTGCCTGCCCCTCTCTCTGTGGCCAAGCCCTCCAAGCTGCCACTGCTCTGGTGGGTGTCCCCCCTATCCTCACCATCCCGCCCAAGTGGCCAGTCCTCAAGAAGAGCAAACGACTGCTCCTGGAGTCTCTCATGCGTCGAAGGATTGCACATCTGAAGTGGGGCCTCCCCCGGCGCATCCTGGAATCTTATTTGCTCTTTAACTTCTTTGGATCTTGCTCACTACCCTTGGTTGGGGTGAGGCTGCCTGAACTAGGCAAGAGTCAGGAGCTCCAAAGGCAGCAGGAAAAGCATTGTGATGCCCAGGGCTCCATGCCAGGCTTTAAATCTCCAGAGCGGTTCCAAAGGGTTCCACCCCCTGATGGGAAAAACTCAAAACTTCCTATACAGGCCGGGGCTTTGGAGTGTAGGCCACACAGGTCAGAGCCAATGGGTATTTCCCGTCCACCTGAGAAGCCCAGGAGAATCAGACCACCAGGGGGCACCAGAGAGCCAAAGATCCAGGAAGAGGTCCCTAGGGCCAAGCTCCCTGCTCCTAGGAATCCCAGGCCATCAGCAGAGTCCATGAACTGCTGCTCCCCAGAAAGGACTCGAGAGCCTTCCAGTGAGACCAACAAGGGCAGGAAAATGATCAGGCCAGGGGTCTCCCAGAAGGCAGAGAGGGCTCCCAGCGGAGTGAGTCCCTCATCCTCCAGAGCCGGCCATTACCACTGGCAGAAGGAACACACATCTTGGGAGGCCTCTCAGTCCCTCAGACATAAATGTCAGCAGCCCACATACTGGAGAAGAGAAGGGCTGGAACCTGTGGAGGGCAGAGGAGCTGGGCAGCAGCCTTCCTCCTGTTCCACAGACTCCTCCAGGTTTAAAGGAAGTCTCCACTCTAAGACAGCCAAGCTGAGTGCGACACTCCTGAGTAAAATGTCCTGGTCCCCACAGCGGGCCAAACCCATGAACTCAGCCCCCAATCAGAGCCTAAGGGATCCCATGCTACTTCCCAGAGTGGGTAAGCCTCCCTCAGGGGAGGACAGCATGGAAGTTCATACTGCTTCGAAGAGGGACCATCGGCCACCAGGGCACTGCAGTGCTGGGGTTGCTCTTCCTAGGACAAAGAGCCCACAGGGTCAGAGCCCCCAAGGGGCTCCGCAGAATCCATCAGCCCCTAAAAAGTTGGGTTTTATGAAGCGTTTGAGATGTTTTCTCTTCCGATGTGGCCTTAAAAAGTAGCACAGAGACCCAGAGTCCTCAAACAGAGAAGGCCCAAGAGTGGCCTGTGACCCCCAGAACCTCTAATAAAATTATTTGGGACCTGTAGGGTTTACATTTCTTTGGCATATCATATGTTTTCTGAGTGTCCCCTTTTGGGGTTTTAAGGACTTTGTGGGTAGGGAAGATGTCACTTCAAGCCTGTGTTTGTTCCTGTTCCTGTCTGTCTGTCTCTACTAGGGATTGAACCTACCATTACCACAGAGCTACATCCCAGCCCTTTTTATTTTGTACATTTGGCTATTTTTTTTTTTCAGTGTTGCTGGGGATCAAACCCAAGGCAGTGTCATGCTAAACAGGCACGCTACCATTGAGCTGTGTCCCTAGCCCTCCACACGGCATGTCAACAGACATCTTTCTGTGTTGATATTTACTTTTCTCAAACATTACTTCATAATCTTCCATTGAATAACAAACCCATTGCTTTCCAAACTACTCTTCCAGGGAGAGCAATTTTTCCAATCACAGAGCCTCTGAATGCAGAACACATCTCTTGAACTTTTGACCTCTTTCAACATTCACCAGTTTCTGGGCACATTGGTGTTACATAATGCCCTGCTGATTGTTGGATTGTAATTGTTGATATATTCTATGGTAAAATTTTTTCTTCTTCAGTATTCCTTGTGCACTCATATTTCTAACCCTCCCTGAAAGAAAGAATTAAGGGATCACTTTACTGTCTTTGAGAGAAAGGTGTCATCATGTAAATTTAAAATAATACCAATAGTGTGTGTGTGTGTGTGTGTGTGTGTGTGTGTAACCCTAAGACAGTTTATTTTTTCCCTTTTTAAAATATTTGTGGTCTGGGGATTGAACACAGGGACCACCACTGAACTATATCTCTAAACTTTTTTTTTTGGAACCTGGGATTGAACTCAGGGGCACTCGGCCACTGAGCCACATCCCCAGCCCTATTTTGTATTTTATTTAGAGACAGGATCTCACTGAGTTGCTCAGGGCCTCGCTAAGTTGCTGAGGCTGGCTTTGAACTCGCAATCCTCCTGACTCAGCCTCCCAAGTCGCTTGGATTACAGGCGTGCGCCACCAAGCCCGGCTCTAAACCTTTTTATTTCTTATTTTGAGACAGGGTTGTTAAATTGCCCAGGCTGGCCTTGAACTTGGGATCCTTTTGCCTCTGTCTTCTGAGTTGGGATTACAGGCAAGCACAATGGCTATTTTTACTTTTTTAGAAATAGAAGCATTGTTTTCTTTCCTTCCTTTTATACAGCTGAGGGCAGCTACTTTATAATTGCTTTCAACGTTGGTGGTGTGGTTTGGATGTGAGGTGTCCCCAAAAGCTCATGTGTGAAACAATGCAAGAACTTTCAGAGGTGAAATGATTGGGTTATGAAAGCTTTAACCCAATCAGCGAGGTAATCCCCTGATAGAGATTAACTGGTAACTGGGGCTGGTTATATCTGGCAAGTGGAGTCTCTGCTTTCTGATCATTCTGTGAGCACCATGAGGATCCGCCTCAACTTAAGGTCCTAGGAATGGAGCAGCCGGCCATTTATGGACTGAGACCTCTGAAACCCCGAGTCTCCAAATGAACTTTTCCTCTAGAATTCTTGTCAGGTCTTTTAGTTGCAGCAGGGAACGAGCTGACTAAAGCACGGCTATGGTGGGACCAATTTCTGTGGAATAGAAGCATGCCCTCTTCGGGCTTAGCTGCACACGCTCGGGCGCCTCGCGGCCCCAGCTCGCCTGGGCGGGCGCGGAGGCAGGGCACGCACGCGCAGGCCTCGGCTTCAAGTGCGCATGCGCACAAACTGGGCGGGAAAAGACGCGGCGCTGCGGAGCGTGAGTGAGGAGATGGCTGTGAGGCAGGCCGTGGCGTCGTCCCGGAGGGACGAAGAGACGGTGCTGCTCCTGGAGAGAGTGCATTATCGACATGACGCGCGCTGGCTGCTGCCCGTGTCCCCACGCCTCTGCCTGGCCTGCGCGCTGGAGCTGCTACGGGAGCGCGGCGTGTCGGTGCGGGCGGGTCCCTTCCCCAGGCTCCCCCCCCCCGGGCTTGGGCGTTTGCTCGCCGGGGCGGCCCCTCTGACCTCCTCCTACCCTAACCTGCCCACTGACGCCTGCAGGTGCCCTGCTGGAGCCGCAGCTCCTGGGCGCACCCATGCCCAGGACCCCACCGAGCCTGGCACGCACGCCGGCCCCTGCCCTGCCCTCTGCAGTTCACGCCTTCCCGTCCCCGCCTCCGTTTCTCCATCCAGCCTCCGCTCAGCTGTGGGCCAGGCCCGCTCGCAGTGGGCCTTCCCCAGCTATTTGATGGCGCACATCTCGGGGAGGAGGCTCCCTGGGTCTCTGAAGGCTGGAATGACAGTGGGCAGGCAGAGTTGGCTCAGACGTGGGCCACTGGGTCCCTCAGTGCCTACCCACCTTTGCGGGGAAATTTTTATCCACTGGGGCATCCAGGAAGAGTGGGAGATCAATTTGCCTTCAAATTCATGGGAAGGGAATTCATATCTTGGGGTGGGGGTGGGGCCGTTCTCAAATTTTTGATTTCAGGATAAATGTACGATTTTTAAAACTTGTTGAAGATCCCAAAGAGCTTGCGTTTATGTTGATAGTTACTGTATTTGAAA
Organism: Glaucomys volans; assembly: GCA_020662805.1. Classification (NCBI taxonomy): domain Eukaryota; kingdom Metazoa; phylum Chordata; class Mammalia; order Rodentia; family Sciuridae; genus Glaucomys; species Glaucomys volans. Next base: position 322,451 of record JAJEJO010002075.1, read on the forward strand.
ACAAAAACCAAATTTAAAGGTATGAATTCATTTAAAAGTAACAGCAAATCTATTAGATATTAAGGCAAGTAATTATTGTATACATAGAACTTGTAGCTTACCATTCTGACCCTTTTTAGTGTACAGGTCTGTGGCATAAGGAATTTTATTTTTTATGTTTAATTTTCAGTAGTGGGGATTGAACCCTGGGGTGTCTACCTTGAGCTACACCCCTAGCCCTATTAATTTTTTTGTGTGTGTGTGGTGCCTGGGGATTGAACCCAGGGCCTATGTGCTTTCAAGGCAGGCACTCTACCAACTGAGCTACATCCCCAGCTCTAATTTTTATTTTTGAGACAGGGCCTCACTAAATTGCTGAGGCTGGCCCACTTGTGATCCTTCTGCCTCAGCCTCTTGAGTCACTGGGATTACAGGTGTGTGCCATCACACCTGACTGCATAAGTAATTATGCAGTCCATGCAACTATCTTGGCTGGTGACCAATCACTCTCAGAACCCCTAAAGTAGCTCAGAACCTCTGATTTCACTAAGGGCAGGAATTCTGAAGCCTGCAATTTTTGGACAGTGAATCAGATAAATGAGACTGTGCAGTAGGGGAGAAGATAAAACAACACTTTATGGAAAATTTAGAAGAATGGACATTTGTGTTGGCAAGTGCACTGTAAAGTAGGAAGGAATGCTATTAGGAGAGCTTTTTTTTAGTAGATGGACACAATAAGTTTTTATTTATTTATTTATTTATTTATGTGGTGCTGAGGATTGAACCCAGTGACTCACAGGTGCTAGGCAAGCACAACACCACTGAGGTACAATCCCAGCCCTAGGCAAGGTGTCTTAGAGGAGGAAACTTTCAGTTAGGCTTAGGCAGATGAGTGAGGTTTGGAGATGAGAGACTTATCCCAAGAAGTAGATAGAAAGCTATATTGTGTTTGAAGGGAGACTGAAGGAGTTGAGATTAGGAGAGCCAGGTTGAGATCACTACTTTGAAGAGTTTGAATCTGAGCTAAAGAGCTCGAACTTAAATCTGGCAGGCGAAGGGGAGTTATTAAGACTTTTTTTCTGGAATAGCACATTTAGATCATCAGCTTAGTCTGTTATGTAGGATGAATTGGTAAAGCAAAAACAGGAGACTTAAAATAGTACAGGTTCGTGGCAATGAGATATGCCTTCTCCACCTTTTATTGAACTAATCAATTAATTTATGTTTTGCAGTACTGAGGATTGACTCCAAGGCCTCACATGTACTAGGCAAGCATTCTACCACTGAGCTCTGCTGTTGGCCCTTTTTATTTTGAAACATAGTCTGGGCAAGTTACCAAGCCTGGACTTGAACTTGTAATCCTCTTGCCCCAGCTTCCCGAGTATTTGGGCTTACTGACATATATTACTGCTTGTGGCACTGGGGATTAAACCCAGGACCTTATGCATCCCTAGCCTACCAAATATACTTTTTTCTTAACTTCAGCTCTCACCTATTGAAGGAATAATGTAGTCAATTATACCATGTTCCTGTTCTATCCTTAGGGTTCATCTCTTTTTTTTTTTTTTTTTTGGGTACTGGGGATTGAACCCAGGGGCACTCCACCATTGAGCCACATCCCCATCCTTATTTTGTATTTTTATTTAGAGACAGGATCTCACTGAGTTGCTTAGGTCCTCGCTAAGTTGCTGAGGCTGGCTTTGAACTTGTGATCCTCCTGCCTCAGCCTCCCAAGTGCTTGGATTACAGGCGTGTGCCACCGCACCCGGCTTCATCTCTTTTTTTGACCTAACCGTATTTAGCATTTTGCATAGCTGCTACTCAGTTACCTGTATGGGGAAGTGACTTGAGTGTCAGGAGTTATGCCTACATTGAATGGAAGGATGTTGTTTTCTATACCTACCTCTGGGAGGCTTATGAATGATCCCCAGTCAAGACCTAGTTGGAGACTTAGATTTGAGTCTTTGGGAAAGTCTAAGTCTCTGTTTTCTCATCTCTGAAATGGTGATAATATCTGTTTTTGCTTGCTTCACCAACTTGTTAGGCTTAAATGAGTTGGTGGACAAAAGAATGATTTGTGAAGAGTAAAGTACTATGTAAATACAGAGTAAGAACCTCAGCTTGCATATAATTCACTGTGTGAACACATGAATTCCCTAATTGAAACAATGCTCTTGTCCATGCTCCTGGTAGGGAGTATGGATTTTGTTGTAGTTTAGATAACCATTCTAATACCATCTTGTAACTGTAATTGGGAATTACATTTGGGTTCAGAATGACTGAGACTTGATTGCTATTGAGTCTTTTTCTCCATTTGCTTAAAGTTGGTGCGCAAGAAGCATGTGTTGTCCTGCTTTCGAGATGCCCTTGTGAGGCATGCCTCCCTGGTCACACAGCTGGTGGCTCAGGACCAGAGAGTCTGCATTCACTTCATAAACATCCTTTTTGGTGAGATTAAAAGGAAACTTGGCATGACTTTTGCATGTATAGCATTTGTATTTACTTTTCGTGATCTTGGGAAAATGATCTTGAGATAATGATTTAGACTTTTTGTATTGTAACCGTTTATTTGTGCATTGTTTTGTTGTAATGATGGAGATATGGCCCCCTTTAAAAGATAGGTGATGCAGCTATTTTTATGGTAATTGGCTTTACTAGATCTAAGAGGTTAGTAAAAATGTGAAGATGAGTATGGGAAATACATGATTCTTCACAGAGTCCAATCTAGATTTTGCACAGGATCAGAAGGCCTGGAATGGAGTTGGCAGACCTTGATGTGGCCCTGATCAAGTTAATTCACTTCTCCTGTGCCTGAAGAAGCACATGTTTCTTCATGTGTAAAGTGAGATTAAATTTTGAGGTTTCATCTTTTAATATGATTTTAATTTCCAGTAGAATGAAGCATTGTGGGGAGGAGGGCATTTAATTTGTATTGGATGCTTCTCTGTGTTAGAAGCTGCCAGCCTTTTAACTGCCAAGGCAGTATTTAAGGGAGACAAGATGATCCTCAAGGCCCAGGGAGGTCATAAACAAATGGCCGAGCTGGACTTTTACCCCAGATCTGTCACAGACTCTGAGCACAGTTTTTCTGCTGTGCCACATTAACAGTTCTCATTTTTTTAAAGCTAAAAGCAGGTCATTGAAAATCTTAGAGTTTGATGTTAAGAGTAAAATTTAGCTGGGACATTGCTTAAGGTTGCTAGTTTTAGAATCCACAGCATACATTTGTGGGTTTGCTTCTCTTAGAACTATTAACCACCTTTTATTACTTCCTCTGCACCAAGGACTATTATGCAATGTAGAAGATGGAAATGTAACAGACCTCTGTATTGAAGGTAAGGTGAAACTGCATTGGAAGCTGGGAGTATTAACTTGAATTGCAGCTCTGTTACTTGAGTGGTGAAATTGTCCAATTAGAGACAGATAAGGAGAACTCAATTAGTTGTGAGTCATTAAAACTCTACATTTCTTTCTTCGGCATCTACTCTGTGCTAGATACTATAACAGGCTAGGGATATGTGGATGGATAAGACGTGGTCTCTGCCCTCTAAGAGTTTAGAATCTGGAGGAGAGATTGGTTGGTAAATAACTAGTTGGTGAGTACTTTACAAAGACACAGTACCAAACTTTTTTGTTTGTTTTTGCTGTGTTGGGGATTGAATCTGGGGCCTTGTGCATGGTAGGCAAATATTCTACCATGCTTGAGCTATATCCCCAGCCTAACTCTTTTTTTTTTTTTTTTGGTACTGAGGATTGAACCCAGGGGCACTCCTCCACTGAGCCACATCCCCAGCCCTATTTTGTATTTTATTTAGAGACAGGGTCTCACTGAGTTGCTTAGGGCCTCGCTAAGTTGCTGAGGCTGGCTTTGAACTCGCAATCCTCCTGCCTCAGCCTCCCAAGTGCTGGGATTATAGGCGTGCGCCACTGCGCCCAGCTCAGCCTAACTCTTTTAATTTTTACATTTCACATTGGTTTAGGGAAATTTGTATCTACACAGATGGTGATTAAAGCTGTGGAAGTGCATAGGTTAAACTATAAAGGGGCTGTAGAGAAAGAAGGCAAGAGTACGAGGGTGTGTGGATTCATTTTTTAAAATATATTTTTAGATGTTGGTAGACCTTTATTTTATTCACTTATTTATATGTGGTGCTGAGAATCAAACCCAGTGCCTCACATATGCTAGGCGAGTGCTTTACCACTGAGCCACAATCCTAGTCCTGATGGGTGGATTCTTGCAAAGAGAGAACTATACCATTTAGGATCCAGGAACTATACCAGTTATTTTTTAAAATATTATTTTTAGTTGTAGATGGACACAATACCTTTATTCTATTTAGTTTTTAATGTTGCACAACGCAAGTGCTCTACCACTGAGCTACAACCCCAGCCCCCCATACCAGTTATTTATTTGTTTATTTATTTATTTTGTTACCAGGGATTGAACCCAGGGGCATCACTGAGTCACATCCCTAGCCCTTTTTAAAAATATTTTATTTAGAGGCAGAGTCTCACTGAGTTGCTTAGGGCCTTGCTAAGTTGCTGAGACTGGCTTTGAACTTGCCATCCTCCTGCTGCAGACTCCCAAGCTGCTGGGATTACAGGTGTGTGCCACTGCACCCAGCTCCATACCAGTTATTTTAACAGTGGATAAAGACTTCAAAGGATTGTTGGATTGTTAAATAGATAACTGAAGAGGCAAAAACAAAACAACCAAGTTTTCATGGATGTAGCAATTACAGAAATCTGCTTCTACTTCTAAGGCTGGAAAAGCAAAGGGAAGAGACTGTTAAAACTTGAAAGTGTGGAGAAGGGGTCCCATATATGAAACTCAGATCTTTGAGGAGGGGATGCTACTTGGCTGCTGGGTTTTTGAGTTTGGAGGAAGTATCCCATGGGCCTGGGACCCAGACCTCTGAGGAGAGGCACTGACCAGATGATAGGGATATATCTGGGGGAAGAGGGTTGAAATGAAGGTGGTTCTGGAAAAACTACAAACCGTATTCAGCTGCTGGAAAGGCAGTGAGTGTTAGGGTAATACTCATAGGACTAGGAAGCAGACGGTAAACAAACAGTAAAGCCAGAGGAAACAAAGAAGAAGGAGTAGGTCCCTTCTTCATACAAACTTGTCATCACTTTCTATTGCCTGTCAGCAGAACTTAATGGGGGATCAGCTAGCAAAAAAAATGTGGTTTGCAGAGTTTCAGCCCCAGTATCCCAAAGCAAAGTATAGAAGGGTGGTATTATAGTTTGGATCTAGAATGTCCCCAAAAAGTTCTATGTTGAAGGCTTGGTCATATCTGGTGACACTATTGGGAGGTAGTAGAAATTTAGGAGATGGAACCTAGCTGAAGGGAGTAGGTTACTAGGGACATATCCTCTAAGGGTTTATCTTGTCCCTGGTCTTCTCCTTTTGTTTTCTTGCTCTCTTTCCCTCTGATTCCTGGCTGCCATGCAATAAGCAGATTTTCTCTGCTATTGCTTTGCACCATGATGTGCTGTCTCACCACAAGCCCACAAACAATGGAGCCAAGTGACTATGGATTGAAATTTTTTTTTTTTTTTTAATGGTGCTGGAAGTTAAATCCACAGCCTCACACACGTCAGGAAAATGCTCTACCATTGAGCCACATCCCCAGCCCTGGATTGAAATCATGCAACCATGAGCCAAATAAATAAATCTTACATCCTTTAAGTTGGTTTTCTCAGGTATTTTTTCATGGAATAGAAAGCTGAATAACATGAAATTAGTACCAGAAATGAGGTATTTGCTGTGACTATACCTGACCATGTGATTCAGAAGTCTTTGGAACTGGTGTTTTGGGAGGAGTTTGGGAAGGTTTAGAAGTGCAGGCTAGGGAATCCCTAAAATGTCAATCTAAGGTGGCAGACTAGAGGGAACCTTCATTCCTTGTCGCTCTGTAGCTCAGGATTCAAGCAGAGGAAATACTGTTTCTCTGTGAGGCAGTGATTGCTGCCCACTGATCCCCTGCTGTTAACCCCATTTATCCACTTTGATCCTTCACCATCTGCCAGCATATCCCCTGCCTTTTAAGTGCTGATTACTCCCTGACCACCATCTATCATCTGCCATTTGACCATGTGCCCACCTCTTGCCTGCCCATTACCCACCTTTCACCTACCTATCACCATGCAGACCTCCCATAGACTGCCAGCCAATCACCTGCTGCCCCCTGTTGCTTGGAAGTCCATTGTCACAGTACCCACAGGTTTGGTTACACGCCGCTGCTGCCATCTTGGGACACCAGCCAGGGCCTGCAGGTTTGCTGCTGCAGCTGCTGCCATCTCAGGGTGTGACCACATGGTCTGGAGGTTCAGACCAGGGCCTGGAGGTACATTGGGGTACCTGCAGGTCTGGTTGTATCTGAGGTCTTTCTGCTCAGCGTGGTAGTGGCCGCCATCTAGCTGCCTCTTTGCAGGCTGGCTCCTTTGTGTGAGTGCATCCCTTGTGGTCTCTGCAAGTTGAAAGGGCATTGAGATCTTGAGACTGCAGCAAGACAGGGCCTGGGGAAGCTGAAGCCCAGGTCCATCAGATAGCAGCTGGGTTTGGCAAGCCTGTGGAAAGCTGGAGACTAGGGGCAGTTCCCTGGGGGGAGCACAGGTTGAAGAAACTGGAGAAAACTGGACTCTCTCCAGCTCAGTGAGTCCTGAAGTGTACAGGGGCAGAAGGGGCCAGCTACAGTGGGTGGGAAGACTGGAAGAGTGTGTGAGGGCATCTTGCTATCAGTTTACCCACCCAACTGGTCTGGCACCCACCGGACTGGAGCTAACATCAAACTTCAGACAACCCCACCTATTGGTGGAGAAGGGAAGCTGAGAAAAATTTTGAAAGCCAAAGGAAGGAATTGTTCAATTTTCCATTGAAAATTTCCTTCTTTTTTTTCTTTTTTTGCCTTCTCTTGTACTTCTACCATCTTTGAATCCAAACATTTTTCATTCATCAATTTATTGAGGAATGGGATGTTTGAATAGTATATGACAGTTTCATTGTGTATTCTTATATTTTTACCTTTTTTTTTTAACTGTACATATTTTCTTTCACCTACCTGTCTCCCTGGATTCTCTTTCTCGTTTATTTCATACTAACAGCCAACTTCTATTAATTCCTACCTTGCTCTTCCTATAAATTTTTACCTCTATCTTCTCTCCCTCTTCCTCATAAACATCACATCTTATACTACTTCTATTCCCTCATTGTCCATCCTTTGAAACAGTAAACCCTTTTAGCAAACTTACTGTTTATATTGTAGACAATAATTGAATACTTCATTTCTGTCCATTGTGACAAAGCTGTAAATGCCTTAATAGGAACCATTTGGTTTAAGGTGGTATATCGTTTGCATTGGGTGCTGTTAATATTGGTTTCCCCCTTAAAGGAGATGTACTGGAAGCCTTCAGGGACACTATAAGACTACAGGGTAGAATGTGTACTGACTCAGCTCCATCCCACTAGATGAGAAGACACACAAACAACATGAAAAAAAAAAAAAAGAAGGGAACAAAGTGCCTCAAATAAAACAAGATGTTCCAACAATTGAATCCATAGACAACACTGTAGAAAAAATGTCAGAGAAGGAGTTTAGAAACTACATAGTTAGATTGATCTTCGAAATAAAGGATGGTATTGGAGAGAAAATACAGGAAGTGAAAGATCGCTTCAATAAAGAGGCAGATATTATAAACGGAATCAAGCAGAAATCCTCAAAATGAAGGAAACAATAAACCATTAAAATTTAATTCATTAAAAATTCAATGAAAAGTATCATCAACAGACTAGACCACTTGGAAGAGAAGCCATAAAATGTAAGCAGAACTGAATGAAAGATTCTGGCGTGAACTTGGAAGACCAGAAGGTAGATACGAATGCAGATAGTAAAGAGGGCTCATGAGATTTTAGGATGGGAATGAAGACTCCATTGGGAATTGGAGTAGAGGCCATATAAGTTACACTATGGAAAATAACTTGTTTATGTTTTGTTCTTGCCCTGAGACTTTGTGTGAGGCTGAGTTTATAGATTATGGACTAATTAGTCTGTTGGAGGAAATTTCAAGACAGCACATCATTTAAGTAGTAGCATGGGTATTGCTGGATTTTATTCAGATTTACAGTGAGAATCAAGAGCAAAGAAGAGAGTAGAATGACTTATAAAGCTTGCAGTTAGGCCAGAAAAGAAGTGTGTGTAAAATTAAGGCCAAGGAAGGTGTCATTACTGAAGAGATTAGCATTTTTAAAAGGAAGCTAAGTACTTCCCACCGAGACAATAGGAAAGATGCCTTGAGAACGTTTCTGGAATTGACCAGATCCTACCCATCACAGATTCAAGGGTGTAAAAGTTTAACCTTCTTTGAAAGGCTTTGCTTCAGTAAGAGAGCACTGGAGTGCCTTGTTTACACAGGGCCTCATAGAAAGTTGTTTCCTTAGGATTTCTTTCATCATGCTCAGCTATCCAGACACTCAGAGGTTGCTGCAGCGATGGTCCAGGGGACTCTGGCTATTGCTTTTTCTGGCAACACACACTGATGTCATCCATGTGGTGCTGGTTTTTCAGGTATGAAGAATGCGAGAGTTATGGGCTTCCATCTTGATTTCAAAGGAAAGCCTGGGAGGCAGGGCAGTTTATGGCCTGGTGGGAGTCCCTTAAGCATCTCCTGTGAGGGCAGTATTTGAAGCTGCAAAAGTTAAGCAGAGGCTGCAGTGGAGACCCCAGCAGATTAGATAGGCCAGGAACATGAAATGTCTACTGAGGAAGGCCACAGACAATGACCAAAGCCAGCCCAAATAAGCGATCATATGGGCTGTAGCTGGCAAAGCTCTACAGCTTTGGCAGGCTGTCCAAGCCCTTTGGAGTTCATGTCATGCCACCTGTGTGCCCTGATGCCAGAAATGGAGCTACAGAATTTTTTTCCTTGCTGGGTTTGGTTTTGCTTTGGTTTGGTCCTTGTTATTCTATTCCTCCCTTTTGTAATTGAAGTATTTTTCCTGTGCCACTGCATGTTGGAGTTATGTAACTTGTTTTTAATTTTTTTTTTTTTTTTTTTAGTACTGGGGATTGATCCCAGGTGGATCTACTACTGAGCTACATCCTCAGTCCTTTTTTAAAAAAAAAAATTTATTGTGAGACAGGGTCTTGCTAAGTTGCCTAGGCTGGCCTTGAACTTGCAATCCTCCTGTCTCAACATCCCAAGTTCATGGAATGGCAGGTATGTACTACCATGCCTAACTTGCTTTTCAGATTTTTACAGGAACTCTTAGGAGTTTTTCTTGAGTTTAGAGGAGACTTTGGACTTCAACTTTTGAACAATGATGGCACTGTTAAGTCTGTGGGGATTCTTAGAGATGGACTGAATGTATTTTGTATTGTTAGATGGGCACGAACCTTCTGGGGCCGGGGTAGAACGTTGTAGTTTGGATCTGAAGTGTCCCCCCAAAGACTCATGTGTCAAAGGCTTGCCCCCCTGGTAGTGGAACTACTGATAAGTAGTGGAAGCTTTAGGAGATGTGGCCTAGTTGGAGAAAGTAGGTCATGGGTGTGTGTTCTTGAAAGGTGTATCTTGTCCCTGGCCCCTTCTCCACCCCCGCCTCCACTTTCGGGCTGCTTGCCTCCACTTTCGGGCTGCTTTCCTCCACCGTGCTCTTCTGCCATGATGTACTGCCTTACGATAGACCCAAAAACAATGGGACCAAGTGACCCTGGACTGCAACCTCCAAAACCATGAGCCAGAATAAATCCTTACTTTTTTAAATTGATTTTCTCAGTTCTTTGTTACAGGGATAGAAAGCTGACTACCATTGATGGCTTTGGAGCTTAAAGATAATAGCTTAATTGGCTCTGTTCATACCTTTGTCTATTTGGTGTCCACACCCCTTCTGTGTGTGCACACACACATACACGCACACACTTTTTTACAATTTCAGCATCTGATTTTGATTTCTCATTTTAAACAAGGATTATTCATTTATAATGAAAAAACAAAACAAAAATGAGACTTTGGATAGCATCTGGTCACTTCTGGTTTCAGAATAATATACAGACATATAGATTTATATGTTTTTTGAACTTTTAAAACTTTGATACTTGTTTTGAATAAAGTCACATTTTTAACAAATTTGTTAAATTTCACAATGGATTTATCAAATGAAAAACATTTACCAATGATCAATGAACATATTTTATTGTACAGACTTGTAAAGGTTTAAATAAGAAAAAGTAGGCCATTTATTTTCAGACCAATCTAGTCAGCTCACTCCCTGTGTAAACACTAGTATTTGCATCCCAGTTGTTCTCACAATAGCAGTCTTACACTGGAATTTGTCAAGGGAAAGAAGGTGAATTAGCTGGCTGCACAGAATGCACACTGAAATCAATCTTCATGCCAGCTTAAAGGTGTTTCCTACATGCTCCTGAAGTAGATCCATAGCCCACAAATTAAATTTCGGATTACTTTAACTTCAGCAAATACACATTCAATTCTCTGCCCCAGTAGAGAGGAAATGCTTTCAAAGTATTCATTTATAAGTCTTCTCAAACAAAAGTGACATTACTGTCCACTTCTGTCAATGTTATGTGCCCTTAGCTATTTTTGAAGTGCCTTCTGCACATATTTGAACTCCCTTAGAACCATAATGATAGCTCTGTTTCTACCTATTGAGATGCTTCTATATTTTATACATCTTACAAAGCCATTGCCACTGTCTCCAGTATAAGGAGATGAAAAGTTCCAATAACGATTTTTTTTTTTTTTTGGTACTGGGGATTAAACCCAGGGGCACTCCACCACTGAGCCACATCCCCAGCCCTATTTTGTATTTTATCTAGAGACAGGGTCTCACTGAGTTGCTTTAGGGCCTCGCTAAGTTGCTGAGATTGGCTTTTGAACTTGCGATCCTCCTGCCTCAGCCTCCCAAGTGCTGGGGTTACAGGCGTGCACCACCACGCCTGGCTCCAATAACTATTTTAATTTCTGGATATATAAATGAATCCATCAAAACATACATCTCTGGGGCATGATAATTATTTTCAAATTCAGTCACAGTTCCATCTGAATATTTTATTACCTACAGACTACATTTAAACTCCAACAAGACTTTAAGAAATAAGAAGGAAAAGAGGAATCGTGCACATTGGCCTATACCTATAATCCCATACCTTCCTCAAAATCAAATAAAAAGGGCTGAGGATGTAGCTTAGTGGCAGAGCACCCTTGGGTTCAATACCCAGTACCAAAAAAAAAAAAAAAAAAAAAAAAAGAAGAAATAGTTATTATGTGCACATGAAAAGTTGTAGTGAGTATCATTTCTATTAGTAGTTACAAGTGTGTAGTTACATTTACAATATCCTTCTTTATACCTGTTCTTTTAAGCTCAGCCAGGATCTTAACTGATCAGGATAGTTACCTGACTGGGTAACCCAAAAACTTCATTTCTGAAAGGTCTGAATCTTCAGTGGCTTTGCCTTTTATTTATTTATTTAGTACTGGGGATAAAAATGACTGGGGATATAGATAATTCAGGGGCAGTTTACCACTGAGCTAAATCCCCAGCCATTTTTATTTTGAGACAGGGTCTTGCTAAGTTGCTGAGGCTGGCCTTGAACTTGGGATCCTCCTGCCTCAGCCTCCTAAGTCGCTGGGATTATAGGCCTGCATCACCATGTCTCATTCTGGCTCTGTCTTTTTTGATTGCTAAAGTTTTTCCTTAACTTTTACTATTAAATATGAAAGTAATAAGAATCATCCTAGATCATCCCTGGTTGCAGACATAATCCTTCTTGCCCTTGTTTGTAGAAAAAGAGTTGCCCTATGGTTTTCTTTCTTTTTTAAAATATTGTTTTAGTTATAGATGGACACGATACCTTTATTTTATTCGTTTTATTTTTATGTGGTGCTAAGGATGGAAACCAGAGCATCACATGTGCCAAGCAAGTGCTCCACTGCTCAGCCACAACCCCAGCTGAGCTCCCTCCCTGTGGTTTTCCAGATCAATTACTTCAGGTACTAGAATGATCTCTTCTTTGCCTATTGGCATAAGGAGCTCAAAATGGCCAGATGATAGTCATGACTTCTAATTTAATGAAACATTGTGTGTCCTCTCAAGGAAGCATCCTTTCCTGAGGAGCCAAGAGCTTTAAACTAGCAGAGTTCAAAGTTGTGGGATAGGATATGTTGTGAGCTGTATTGCATTACCCTCAAAATTCATATGTTAAATGAACATAATAACCCCTAGAATGTGAGTGTACTGGGAGACAGGATCCTTAAAGACAGGATCCTTAAAGAAGTGATAGGTTAAAATGAGGCCATTAGGGTAGGCCCTATTCCAATCCGACTGGTGTCCTTATATGAAGAGGAAATTTGAACATACAGAGATACAAGGGGAGCACATGCACAAAGAAAAGGTCATATGAGGACACAGTGTGAAGGCAGGCATTTGCGAGCCATGGAGAGGCTTCAGAGGTAACCAAACCTACCAATAACCTGATCTTGGCTGCCTGTGAGAAAATAAGCTCATCCAGTTGAAGCTACCCAGTCTGTGGTGTTTTATGTGGCATTATGGAAGCCCTAAGAGCTAACCTGACACAAAAATTCTACAATAGGTTATTAAGTGTTATAGTAAGAGGAGAGGTCTCACTTCACCCACTGATCCCTGCCCCTCGTGTTCTGCTGTGGGAAAGACAGCACCTTATGTTGATCACTGATCCAAGGCATATACCTAATGTGAGATAGAAATCAACCTTTTCAGGTATCTCCCAAGTGGTGCTGTAGCTGTCTTCAGAACCCTTCCACATTCTTTTAGGCCAGTTGGTTCTGGTGATGGACTATGGGACAAGATCACTGGATTTCATGGGTAGGAGCACCTTGCTGCACTTCTCTCGCTGTGAAATGTGTTCCTTGACCAAAGTGATATTGTGTGGAACAATAACAGTGAACAATGTGTAAACTGGAAAATTTACAGAAATGTTGCTGGCAGAAGTATTACGGCCTGAGAAAGCAAACCCATATTCAGAATGCACATCTATCTATTCAAGTGAGGACAAATTTGTGCCTCTCCATGATGGAAGGGCTATAGTGTAATCCACCTGACACCACATGACTGGCTGTTCTCAGGGGATGGTGCCATATAAGGGGCTTAATGTAGGTCTTTGCTGAGGGCAATTTAGGTATGCTGTGGTAGCAGTAATCAATCCAACACTGATGTTGTTAAGACCACATACCCTTCAGTTATGCCACCATAGCCACTTGGTGCTTGGGTCCATTGAATGAACCATGGGGTAGCTAGGGAAAGAGGAGGGCTGGCATCCATAACCTGTGCCACTTTGTTCACCTGATCATTCAGAACCTCCTCTGTAGTAGGAACTAGGTGTGGCAGCACATGCCTGTAATTCCAGAGACGTGGGAGGCTGAGGCAGGAGAATAGCAAGCTCAATGCCTGCTCAGGCACTTAGTGGGACCTTGTCTCAACATAATAAAAAGGACTGGAGATGTAGCTCAGTGGTTAAGTGCCCCTGAGCTCAATCTCCACTACCAAAAAAACACAAAACCTCTTCTGTAGTAGGTAATCCTTAAGGAGTATTCACATAGGACACAAATACCTTCATATTTTGTGCCCACTCTGAAAGCTTCATCTTCTTTCTCAGACCTCATTGCCACCAATTCTTTCTTCCCCAAGTCCATGACCAGCTAGCCGAACAACAGCTGCCCATAAATCATTGTGGTTTGTATGTACTTCTGACCATCTCTCAGTCCAGACAACATATGAAGTTCTGACCCCTGGGGTGGGGGTTACCCTTCATCATTTTCTTTCAGGGACACACTTGAATAAGGTTAAAATCTTGCTGCCATCTGCTTCTCATTGGTGCCAACATAGCTTGCATATCGATCGTTAGACCCCAAGAACTTTACTGAGGTGGCAGACAAGAGAGGGAGACTGCAAGGATGGAAGAAGGACTTGCTGTTTCCTCATGGTTCCTGTTTGCTTCCTGCTCACTTCCTGTTTCTAGGAATATTATCCTACAATGCTGCTTCTTTACCTGGCAGTGCCAGAAATTTCCCATGGCAGCCACAGAATCTAGTTAGAAGCCTTTCAGCCTTGTGGAGCCAGTCTCCTCTCCACTTCTCCAAGACAGCAGAAACACCACAAATGATTGTATAGGAAGGTAGACTTGAAGGTGAGAAATAATATCTTAATAATTGGCATTTTTTTAGTGCATAAAGGAGCAGACTCTGAGGGAGGACAAAATAGAGGTAATACGAGGTAGTAGTTTTCAACTCTGGCTTCATAAGAGACTTATCTGCCAGGCACAGTGGCACACACCTGAAATCCCAGCAGCTTGGGAGGCTGAGGCAGGAGGATCACAAATTCAAAACCAGCCTCAGCAACTTAGTGAGGTCCTAGGCAACTCATTGAGACCCTGTCTTAAAATAAAATATAAAAATGGCTGCGGATGTGGCTCAGTGGCTCTTGGGTCCAATCCCTGGTACCAAAAACAAATAAATAAAAATAAGAGATTTACCTGAAGAACTTTAGAAATATACTTAAATTTTATATTAGAAAACATTTTTTTTTCTTTTGGTACTGGGGATTGAATCCAGGGGCGCTTAACCACAGAGCCACATCCCCAGCCCTTTTTATTTTTAATTTTGAGACAGGGTCTCATTAAGTTGCTTAGGGCCTTGCTAAGTTGTTGAGGCTCGCCTCAAACCTGTACTTCTCCTGCCTCAGCCTCCCAAGTCACTAGAAAAAGTATTTTTAAACTATTAAAATACATGATACAAATACACAAGCATATTATAAAATATTTAAATATAACATATATTTGAGGGCTGGGAATATAGTTCAGTTGGGAAGAGTGCTTGCCTTGTGCAAGCACAAAGACCCTGGATTCAATCCCCAGCACCATGAAAAAAAATATGTATATAAAAATATGTGTATATATGTATATTCAAGTATATATTTGTAGTTCTTCATGTTTAAAATATAAAGATGCTTGGACTTTTTTCTTAGAAATTCTAATTTAATTGGTCTGGGCTGGGACCTGGACATTAGTTTTTTTTGTTTTTGTTTTTGTTTTTTTTTCTTTTGGTACTGGGGATTGAACTGAGTATTTTTTTTTTTAAATTTCCTAGATGATTCTAAGGTATAGCCTGAGTTGAGAACTAGTCATGTAAAACAGTGAAGAAGCCTGAAATCCTTTAGTTTGCATGTGTACTCATAGTTTAATGGTAGAGATAGAAAAGACACTTAATCCAAGAAAGTCCCTGCCCTGCACTGACTTTGACTAGAAGAGTTGAGAAAGGTGAATTCTGAGTTGGGGTGTGTTCTGCTCAGTAGTGCTATCATGTCTCCTCAGTTCTCATCCAGCTTATGACACAGCTGAAGCTGGAACAGACTGTCCATTGCCTGCTGGATAAGTGCCACAAAGAGGTCAGTAGACCACTGCGGGTTCTTTTTTTTTTTTTTTTTTTTTTTTTTTTTGGTACTGGGGATTGAACCTAGGGGCAATTAACCATTGAGCCATATCCCCAGCCATGTTTATTCTTTATTTTGGGGCAGGGTCTTGCTAAATTGCTTAGGGCCTTGCTAAATTGCTGAGGCTAACTTTGTACCTGCCATCCTCCTGCCTTAGCTTCTGGAACCACTGGGATTATAGGTGTGAATCACTGCTCCTGGCAAGCTGTATGTTTGTGAGGCCCCTCAGAATTCTCAACTTCTGTCAGAGTTAAGCCAAGCCCTTTTTGAATAGATGGGGAGATTGGAATCCAAAAAGGAAAAGGGACTTGTCTAAGGTCACCGAATTGGTGGAAGACAGAAGCAGAGCTAGGCTGTGGGGCTTCTGATTCTGCTCCAACACTCTTTGCAGCTTCCTTGTTCCCCCTTCAATCTGCCAAATGCTATTTCCATGAGGTGAAGCTCCATCATTCTGGCACAATCATCCTATGGCCCATTCTTGGTATTTTCTAAATACAATACAGATTTCCTTGATATATTTATCAGGGAAATATGTTCACTGTGTTTTGGTTTACTGTTTTTAATTTTCTTTGAATTGTGTACATTACTTTGTACTGAAAGCATTTGCTTTTATCAACATTTAAGGTAAGCATTGAATGGGCATGCTTTCTTCAATATAGTAAAAGAATAAATGAAACAGCAACGTTTGTATTATGTTTAAGACTGAGGAATAATATTAGAGTTACTTTTTATTTATTTTGCAAAATATAAATTCATCTTTACACCATCAAGAGCAAAATTTAATTATAAATTATATTTAGATTATTGTAATTACTTTGTGATTAATAATCAGATTAAATTGATAATTGCATAGATTGAAACTTATGAGCATGCCATTTAACACTTATTGAGCACTTTCTGTATGATTGCAGTGTTAGATTATTTATTTATTTATTTATGGTGCTGGTGATTGAATCCAAAGGTGCTTTACCATTGAGCTACATCCCCAGTCCTTTTTTTCTTAAATACTTTTCAGTTGTAAATGAACACAATATTTTTTTTACATATTTATTTTTATGTGGTGCTGAGTGAGGATCAAACCCAGTGCCTCACATATGTGAGGCAAGCATTCTACCACTCAGCCCCAGCCCCAGCCCCCCAGTCCTTTTTAATAAAAAAAATTTTTTAGTAGATGGATAGAATGCCTTTATTTTATTTGTTTATTTCTGTGTGGTGCTAAGGATCGAATCCAGTGCCTCATACATGCTAGGCAAGCACTCTGCCATTGAGCTACAGCCCCAGCCCTTAATTTTTATTTTGAGACAGGGGTTTGCTAAGTTGCATAGGCTGTCCTTAAACTTGTGAGCCTCCTATCTGAGACTCCTGAATCCCTGGGATTACATTTGTGTGACAACACACCTAGATATTAAGTGCTTTGTATGCAATAACTTATCTACTCCCACCAACAACCCCATGAAGGTGGTGCTATTATTATTTTCTAATAGAGGAGTTAAGAGTCTTGCTCAAGGTGGTATAACTAGTTAAGAGGAGAGATGATGACTTGTCTGTAAAGCATTAAGCATTGTGTCTGGCACAATATTGCTCAATATTAGTGGCTACACTAATAATGGTAATTTTACCATTTTATCATCATTTTATTTTTGCATTGAGCAGTTTTGTCTTTATGACATTCCCAGTGTTCATCCTTGTTTCTGATTATATAGGAGGCAATATTTACTTATTAAAAATATTTTTTAGTCATTGATGGACATTTATTTCATTTATTTAAAAAATTTTTTTAGATGTTGATTAGACCTTTATTTTATTCATTTATTTTATTTTTTTATATAAATGTCACATATTTATTTATTAAATATAGAAACAATACTATTTTCTTTCACTCAAATCCAACAACTTTTTACCTCACTTTTTTTGTGTAGTGTAATTTTAATATAGGGTTAGGGTTAGGGTTTTTTAGATGTGGATGGACCTTTATTTTATTCATTTATTTTTATGTGGTGCTGAGAATCGAACCCAGTCCCTCACACATGCTAGGCAAGTGCTCTACCACTGAGCTAAAACCCCACCCCAGTATTTGCTAATTTTATTTCAGTTTAACAAACAGGTACTGAGTTGGATAGGTACTAAGGACTCAGGAATTTGAGTTGGTGTCTTTCTTCTAGGAGTTCCCAGTTTAATGAAGGAGATGGACACTCAGCTAAAGAAGCTACTTGTATTGAGAGTCGTGCATAATACAGGCATTGGAGTGGGTAGGGCAAGATCAGTTTTTGTGGGCAGTCTGTCCTGATCCTAACTGACAGTGGAGTGTGTTCACTTTCTGTAGCTGTGTAACATGCCCTCCATGCGAGGCAGCCTGGCCACCCTGACTCTTCTTGGCAAGTTGGTGGATGCCATCCCTGCCTTGGCAGACAAGCTTGTAATGGAGCATGGTGAGTGACCTATGGGGAAGAGCAGTCCCTGCCCTTCACCTGCTTTGGTCATCCTGCCAATCTGGGTGGCCCATTCACTGTATTCACCTGGAAAGTCATTACTTTCCTTCTCTAGCCTTCAGTTTCCACATCTGCAAAATGTGTTCCAAGTTGGACAATTTGAAAGAGGTCGATTTTTAAAATCTGGTCTTGGGCAAGTACATTCATTCTTTTAAGATAAACTGATACCTACTATGACCTTCCTTTTGAGTGGAAGGAGGAATGAATTCTGGAATATAGAAGACCTTCCTTTTTTTCATCATTGAAATGAAAATAAATATCCCATGGAGGATCTATCCAAGGATAAATTACTTAACTTTAGTGAAGTTAAGTAATTTCTATTTCCTTTAGTGAAGTTAAGTAATTTCTATTTCCTTTTCTTTTTGGTTTTCTCTTGATGGAGCACTCAGAAAGCATTTATTGTGGGGGGTTATAAGGAATTGCTTTATTGTGAATAAGAGTTTGGAGTTTCATATGGCAATTGACAATGTGGGATTGATTTCTCCCTGCTCCTTGGTTGTTTTCTGGACAGGCAGCCTGATGGAGCATCTGCTGAGAGGCTTGGTATACCCCAATGAAGGGGTCCAAGCTTCTGTCTGTTACCTGTATGGGAAGCTCTACTCCTCACCCATGGCTGCTGAGATGCTTTCAGGCCATTTCCGGGAAAAGCTGTGTCCTCTCTTTCTTTCTACCCTGGAAGGTGCCCAGACGAAGGAGCTCCAGATCAACTGCTTGGGTGAGACATGGGGTTGGAGAAAAAAAGAACAAGTTTTTTAGGTTTTGCTTGAGGACTTGAGATATTGGGTGCTCTAGTGATGGGGATATTTGCTGTTTCACAAAAGGTAGAATCCAGGAGTTTGGAGATAAGATGCATAGACTGTGAAAAAGGCCTAGAGTCAGTGTGGTGTCTTAAGAATGTTGCCTTTGGGAGTCAAAGAGGAAGAAAAGTAGGACAACAGTTTTTCTGCTTTGGGTCTTTACTGCCTGTCCTGGTGCATCCTGTTCTTGTTGCCAAGTTAATCTTTAAACTCTACAGCTTGTATCCACTAAACAGTCACTTTTCCTAGTCAGAAAAATCTTCCATGGCCCCTCCTGGACCCCAGAGTAGAGTCCAGATTTCTCTGCTTCTTATTCCAAGGCTCTTTAGGAGCCTCAGTACCGATTTCCAGCTTTTTGTTCTAATACTTACTTACATAAATACAAAAGGACTGTCCGATGCTTCTGAGAAGGAAGCTTCCATATTTTATTCCATTTCATTTTCTTGGTGCTGGGAATTACCCTTGCACATGCTAAGCATGTGTTCTACTACTCAGCTATACCCCTAACCCCAGTTTTCATATTTTATTTAAAGCAGATGTGCACTGTGATTGGTGAATGAGTGAGGATCTATTTCAGAGCAGGAGCTATAGGGAAAAGGATAGTCTATGGGTGACAATGGTTTTTCACAATTTGAGTTAAGAGCTCTGTTATGAACAGTCCAACCATATATAATAAGTATTCATTCTGCATTAGGCTCTGTGTTGGGCTCTGAGGTCACAAATATGATCAGAGCCAACTTCTGTCCTTGGGAAACTCATTGACCAGTGTGGAAGACAGACATTGACAATCCAGTGTGATGAGTGCTCTCACAGGGGTGGACCAGGATAACACCCAAATACACGGTATCTTGGAATTGGGCATAGTAGAGCTAAAGTGGGCAACTAAGCGCCTTAAATTGAGGCCCTGGTCAGTTGGCAGGGTAGCCAGTGCATAGCAGAGGAAAGTCTCAGTTTCATCAGCTGGGAATTCCTGTTTTAAATACCACCTCTTCTCTGGAGCCTTTTCTTCTTGCCCTTGACCCACAGCTAGGTGTGCAGTCACATCCTTTGAACTACTAAGTGCCATGAGGCTGATATTCTGTTGCATATTATCTTATTCATTTAAAATCAAGATCTTCTAAGCTCTTTGTGATCTAATCCTTATCGACTTTTCCCTCCCCTTGCTCTGCACTCACAACAGCCTTTCTAAACCAAATGTTTCTCCAGGAATACACCAGACTCTTGTGACTTTGTATTTTCTTTTTTCTGTCCAGAAGTTGGCTCTTGGTCCAAGTTCTCATCCTTCAAGATTTGTTCAGATATCTTCTCTTTCCAGAAGTCTTTCCCAACGCCTCTTTCTGGCTTAGTTGTTTCCCCTGATTCCCTACAGTCCTCTGAGTCTCTTTCCCCACCATATTTAGTATTAATTTTTAATATTCTGACAAGCAGTGTTTGCTTACCTGTTAATTAAATTATGTCTTATGTGGAACACTTTGGTGGCTTCCCACAATTTCCAGCATAAGGATCCAAATCCCTAACATTGTAGTTTTTGGGGCTTTTATAGCATGATTGATATCTCAGTCATCATTTTTGGACTTTTTAACTTTTTTCAACCACTGTGGCTTTTTTTTCAGTTTCTGGTATGTTGTTCCCTCCACCTTCCCCCTTCACATAGTTTCACCTACTTAGCCTTCAGGCTCAACTTTACTGAAGGTGAGGACTTTACTGATCCCCACACTGTTAGATCCTCCTGTATACACAGGTAAATGAGGCTCAAGTCTGGCTATTCTTCTTTTGTGTCATTCATCACAATTGTTAAGTAATCATTTGTGTGACTCATTTGTATTTTTTGTTTGCTTTGAGATGGTGTCGTGTTATGTTGCCCAGGCTGGCCTTTACACTCCTGGGCTTAAGCAATCTCCTGCCTCAGCCTCCTGAGTAGCTGGGACTACAGTGTGCATCACTTTGTGTGCCTTTTTGGCGGGGGGGAGGCTATTGGAAATTTAACCCAAAGACACATTACTATGCAGTTACATCCCCAGCTCTTTTTTTGTTTTTAATTTTTTTTTTAGTTGTAGATGGACACAACAGTGCTTTTTTAGTTGTAGATGGACACAATACCTTTATTTTGTTTATTTATATGTGATGCTGAAGATGGAACCCAGTGCCTCACACGTGCTAGACAAGTGCTGTACCACTGACCCACAACCCCCAACCATCCCCAGCTCTTTTTGTTTTTTTATTTTGAGACAGGATCTTGCTAAATTGCTGAGTTGGCTTCGAACTTGTTCCTGTCTCAGCCTCCCAAGTTGCTGGGATTACAGGTGTGCACCACTGCACCTGACTGTGTGACTTATTTTTATGCCTGTTTCCTTTGCAGAAGCATGTGCTCCATTTGACTGAACCCAGAGGTGCTTTACCATATCACCAGCCCTTCCTACTTTTTTTTCTAAGTCAGGATATTGCTAAATTGCACAGATTAGCCTCAAACTTGTGATCTTCCTGTCTCAGCCTCCCAAGTAGCTGGGATTATAGGTATGTGCCACCATATCCAACATAGTAAAAAGTATTTATTGAGTTTCTGCTGTGTGTCAGGAGCTGTGCAAGGCCATATTGATATTATCCTTTTCCCTATGGAATGCAGTTCAATAGGGTGATTGGGGCTACGTTTGTCTTGCATACTGTTGAATCCCTAGACCCTTAGGCCTAGACTTAGCAGAGTCTCATTAGATCTCTGTGGGAGTACACTGGGTTGCAGAAAGCAAACTGGTGCTGAAGGATTCTAACCATTCTTCATTGTTTCTCAGGAGATGACTGAGGATCTATCTTGGGAGTACTCCAGTACCTGTGCTCCTGTCACCTCACTTCTCAACCTCTTTTCCTCCTAGGGTTGCTGAGGCAGCTGCTGAAGTATGATCTCTTTGTGTCCATGATCATGAGCAAGTCTGCACTGGCGGAGACTGCTGAGAGTGTTGAGGGGTCACCAGGAGAGACCTCACTGCCTTTGGTGCTTAAAAAGGTAGTTATCTTGTCTTTCCTCTTCTCTAGGTTCAATAACAATGGAACCCAAGTACTTCCCAGGCCTGTCCTTATCCACCACACCTTTTATCCAGGATTTCCAAAAATGTTTTCTTACTGGCCAAAATAAATATGTTATTAGAAGACTCAAAATAAGATTCTTTTCTGTAATAAGTTCTTATTTGGCATATACCTCTTCATATCTGGACTGCTGGAATTGGAGAATACATACAGAACAGAAACAGCTGTTTCAGTGATGTTTCCCAGGTTGGCATTGAAAGCCCCTTCATCTGGACCTTGCCCCTCCCTTGAGCCTCATTTCGCTGTGCAACCCAGCACTCCAGCTGTCAGGTGCTCCTCCCTGGTCCTGCACACGCTGGGTCACCCTGTCTGGGCTGTGCAGAAGCTCTTCCATCTGCCTGTGGAGTATTTCCTCTCTCACTGTTGATCTGATTCAGCTTTAGGCCAGTAGGGCTCCTGTTACCCTGGTTCCTTTAGGCAGAATGTGTCCTCTGTCACAGTGCTTGTCTCACCATATTGTAGTTGACCAGCTTGGAGCTTCTGCAGAGCAGCACCTCAATCTTGTGTTTCTTTCCCCAGTGCTCAGCACAGAGTGTACCAGCACTGTACATCCTCAAGTGATTCCAGGGGTTGATTAGCCAGCAGTGGGGCTCCTTCTATAGGAATGAGGAGGAGCTCTGGTCAGAAGTGATGAAGGGTCAGTTGGGAATAAATAAAAGTCCAAGCAAACTGCTCCTCCTTGTTTCCCTGGGATGCCCTAGAATGGTCCATGCAAGCCTGTGTATCTAGACCAGGAAAGTTTATATCAGGTCCCTGAATTCATTTTTCTGCTTTTATACAGGAATTCCTTATCAAGTGATTAGGACATTTGATTCAGTGTCCAACAGGGGCACAAGGACTTAAGGGTCACAGTGCACCAAGGCAGCATGATGGTAGCAGCGGCAGAGACTCAAATGCATACTTTCCTGGGACAAGATAACTTTGTAGAGCAGAAATATTGGCCTAGGGGTCCTACACTGAAACTCCATACATTGAAGCTCTTATTCCATTAGCAACTTTGGGTGATTAGGGTTTATTTTATAACCCTACCAGTAGGATTGGGGCTAAGGGAGCGAGAGAGGAACTGGCATTGGGTGCAGAATTTAAGTGAGTGCTAAAAAATACTCAGCAATCAAGATACATAATATTTTAAAAAATAAAAAAAATGCAAAAATATTGATGAACAAATTATCAAAATTTCAAGTAAAGATAATATTGGCGTATGTTTTTATACCTCCATTCTGGCATTTTTGTAATGGCTAGAGTCTAATGCTATTCTTTGCTGCCTTTGGATGATGACAAAACTTTCTCCCAAATTCATGCTTTAGGAGTCAGTATTTGTGTTCCTGCTGTTGCAATGCTGATTCCTTCGTTTTGTCAGATACCAGGCACTAATGTGATCTATCACCGACTGTGTTAGGCCCTGGGAACATCATGGCATATAAACAAAGTTTTTGCCCTAGCACAGTTTACAGACTCGCGAGGAAGGCAATTACTAAACAAGGGAATGAACAACCAAAGTAATTACAGACTGTGGTAAGTGCTGGGAAGGAAATAATGGGACGAGGTAGTAGTGGAGAAAGCCATTCGCAGGTCATGCAGGGAGGGCTTCTCTTAAGGGCTGACTTTTGAGCTGACAGTTGAAGAATTAATAAGTGATGTGAAGAGTGGGCAGAAAAGCCCATCAGGCAGGAGTAGCAAATCAAGGCCAGAGGAAGAGAAGGCCTCCATGAGCTTTGGAAATGGAGCTGGTGGGATGGAATGGTGGGTAAAAGGTGAGATGGAGTGGCAGAGGAAGCCCTGGTAGGTCGTGGTAATTATATATATTTTTTGTACTGGGGACCTAATGTAGGGGTGCTTTATCACTGTGCCACATCCTCAGTCCTTTTTGGTTTTTTAGTTTGAGATGCAGTCTTGCTAAGTTGCTTAGGACCTTGCTAAATTGCTGAGGCTGGCTGAACTTGTCATCCTCCTTCAACCTCTGTAGTGGCTGGGATTATAGGTGTGTGCCACTGTGCCCAGCTTGGATGGGAGATATTTTACCGTCAGTGGTGTGTCATAGTTTAATTTTTCTTAAGAAAATGTGTGCCAGATGTGTTGGTGCACACATGTAATCCCAGAGACTTGGGAGGCTAAGGCATGAGAATTGCAATTTCAAGGCCAGCCTCAGCAATTTAGTGAGGCCCTAAGCAATTTGGCAGATCCTGTCTCAAAAGTTAAAAAAAAAAAAAAATGTTGCTCAGGGGCTGTGCTTGTTGCTCAGTGATAGAATACTTTGCCTTGCACATGTGAGGCACTGGGTTGGATCCTCGGCACACATGAAAATAAATAAAATAAAGGTATTATGTCCATCTACAACTAAAAAAAATTTTAAAATGTAGCTTAGTGGTAAAGTACCCCTGGGTTCAATCTCCAGTACAAAAGAAAGAAAGAGAAAAGAAAATGTGCTACCCATTAAATGATACATAGAATAGCAGTTTGCCTTACATCAGTAACATCTTTATATATATATATATGTCTGTATTTTGTGTGTGTGTGTGTGTGTGTGTGTGTGTGTGTAGTTGTGGATGTAGATGGACCTTTATTTATTTATATGCAGTACTGAGACTTGAACCCAGTGCCTCACACATACTAGGCAAGTGCTCTACCACTGAGCCACACCCCTAATCCCCCATCAATAGCATCTTTATGTAAAATAACGTGTTATTTCCTTTAGAAAAGAGACCAAGATAAAGAATAATATCTAGGGGTTGGGGATATAGCTCAGTTGGTAGAGTGCTTGCCTTGCATGCACAAGGCCCTGGGTTCAATCCATAACCCCCCAAAAAAATAATAATAATATTTAAACTCCTTTACACACTAATAGAAAGGTTGTGTCTGTAAGTCCAATATGATTGAGATGGGTTGAATCTTCTGTCCCCAGATGATTCTCTTCAAACATGAATAGACTTAGTTCTTTTTCTTCAAAGCTATAAAACCAGGCACACTCTACCTTTCCTGATATGTGTGCTGCTGGGCATTCCCCCACAAGATTAGTTTATATTATACTTAAAATCTGTGGTTGCAGTTAATTCTTTTTTGGAAGTGTTAGGGGCCCTCCTAATGGTGGTGGTGTCCAGTAGGAGTTTGGATATCAGAGAGCAATGAAAATTTCTTGAAAGGTTTTGAGTGGAGGGGTAATCTGATCTAAAATTTTAACGGGGCAGGCCTCAGTTGTGGGAAGACTCTTATGTTTGGACTTGGGTGAACTAGGTTTCTGCCCTAGCTTTGCCACTTCTTAGCCATGTGGCCTGGAGTAAGTAACTTAACTAGGTGAAGGGTCCCCAAGATCACCTCCAGGTGGGATGATTTGCTAGAAGGACTCAGCATATAGTTATACGCAATGTAATGATTTATGACAGTGTAAGGATACAAAGAAAAATCAGCAGAAAGAAAAGGCATATGAATGGGATCTGGGGTAAACCAGGTGCAAGATTCCAGAGTCCGCTTATAGGGGGATCACACAGAGTGCATGTAATTCTTCCAGCAATGAATTGTAATATGTAAAACATTGCCTACTAGGGAAGCTCCTTAGAATCTCAGGACCCAGTGTTTTTGTTCGGGTCTGGCTGATCATGAAAGTACCCTCTGCCTCATACATACCAAAATTCCAGACTCCTGGGAGGGAAGCAGGTATTCAGCATGGACCACAGTGTTTGTTCAAATGGTTTAGTCTCCCACTCTCATCAGTTCTGGGAGTGGTAGGAACCTGCCTAAAATCCAGGATCCCAAACCAGCCCAGGTTCAGTCCTGCAGACAGTCCTGCCTAAGGATAACTTCCTCAGGCCTGCTATATATATGTTCATTAAAGTGAAGATCATACTGGAACCTTCCCTTCTTATGTCATAGGATTCTTGCAAATGTCAAATCAGATGAGGGCTATGAAAGTGCTTTTGTCAATGAAGGCATGAGCACTACTTGGTGGTGGTTTTAGTATTCTTTGAGTGGCACTGGTGGATTTTATATCATGAGCTTTCATTCTGTTTCTCACCAGTGCACTTCTACAGGGATTATTTTCCAAAATCCATATCTATTTTCCTGTGTGCTGGGTGCCATATAGTACAGGAAGGATCAGAGGTGAATTAGCCCTGAGGCACTGGGGCTGGGTCCTCTGGTGCTGTAAATGATGTGACTGTTTTTTTTTTTTTTTCCTCCAGTTTCTCCTCTCCAGAGATGAGACCCTGCAGGTGGTCAGTGCCCATTGTATAACTGCAGTGCTGGTTCACTCTCCAGTGAGATATGCCCCAGCCTTTATCCATGCTGACATCCCAGGTAAGGAGACCCTTTTACCTTCTCCTCCATGGACCCAATGATTTTGACTGGAGCTCTGAGGATCACAGCAGCGGCAGCAGCCCTGTCAGGGGATCTTTGATAACTCGTACTGAAGAGATGGGTGGGGACAGGGTCAGCTGTATGTGAAGTAGGCTTCGTAACTTCTGTATCCTCTTGCTATAGATTTCTTGTATGATCTTGAATAATTTGCTCTTGATCTTTGTGGATTTATTTGATTTAGGAGTAAATTCTAGTGTGGGTGGGGAAAGATCTGCAGATCGGAAAGGTAAAAGGAACTAATGTTTCTCTACAACCTGTTAGGAGCCAGGAAATATGCCCTGAGATGCTTGCAAATGTTACCACATTTAATTCCTCACTCTTTTTGTGTGTGTGTGTGGCGGGGGGTACTGGGGATTTAATCCAGGGGTGTGTAACCAGTAAGACACCCCCCAGCATAGTTTTTTAGTTAATTAATTAATTAATTATTATTTTTTGATACTAGGGATTTTTAAAATATATTTTTTAGTTGTAGGTGGACACAATACCTTTATTTTATTTTTATGTGGTGCTGAGGATCGAATCCAGGGCCTCATGCATTCTAGGCGAGTGCTCTACCACTGAGCCACAACCTCAGCCCCATATAACCAGAGATTTTTGATACCAGGGATTGAACCCAGGGGTGCTTAACCACTCAACCACATCCCCAGCCCTTATTAGAGACAGGGTCTTGTTGAGTTGCTTAGGGCCTCTCTAAGTTGCTGAGGATGGGTTTGAACTCATAATCCTCCTGTCTCAGTCTCCCCAGCTGCTGGGATTACAGGCGTATGCCACTGTTCCAGGCACATATCCATTTCTATATAGGGGATGTGGGAGTATGGGGAATGTAAACCAACTTGAGAGGTTGTAAATGATCATTGAGGGTAAATGAGGCTAAGAGAAGGGAAATAACTAGTCATTGGCAAAGTTGGGATATAAAACCAAGTTCCTCTGACTCTAAGAACTCTTGCTCCATCATACTGCTGCCATCCTAAGAATTAGGAGACGTAAATTCTAGTCCCATCTCTGCCACTAACTGTGCCTCTTGACTCAGTTTCTCCCATCTGTTAAAAAGAATGATTTACACCAGAATCCTGAACACTTTCCAGTTTTACCTGTGAATTGATACCTTGTCTCATGGAGAGGGTGTGTGAGCAGAAACAGCATCAGGAGTAAGATGCCGAATACATCCAAAGCCCTTGCCACGGTTGAGGGATCGTGATCTCACAGCTGTTATTTACTCTTTTTTTTCCCCTATCCCTGGCCAGAATTCCTCTTTGAGCATCTTTCCTCTTCCAGCGAAGTGCTCGTCTGGTCCAGCTACAATTGTTTGATACTCCTGGCAGAAGAGCCTCTCTTCTTTTCCAAGTGCCACACGGTGTATGGTTGGTAGTGCGGGTCCTGTGTTGACTCTGGGTTGGGTGGATGGACGTTTGAAGTTGGTAGCAGCAGTGGTGGGGAGCTGGCCTCTACCTTGAGGGGGTTGCTGGGTCTGAGCATTTCCATCAGCACAAACTCATTACCAGATTCAGTATGTAAGCACTGATATCCAAACTGTTCTGCTGTTTACTGATTAGCAGAAATATGTTTATAGAGTCTTCAGCAAGGGAAGGGCCCTTCAATTAGCTGCTAAATGAATTCCTGTAGCATATTAAAGATAACTCTAAACAATGTTGCTCAGTCTTGAATTCAGTCCCTTATATGCCCCTGATATCTGTCCATCTAGTTAGTCCCTAAATTTTGTTAATTCATCCTTTCAAAGTTTCTTGAAACTGTCCCTTCCCGTTCCATACTGAGGATGCTCTCCTGTTGGGACTTTAAATTTTCACATCTGAATTTTTAGAGTGGGCACATTCAGTCATTCATTTTATACTCTGCCTTCCTAGTCTATGCCAGGCATCAGACTAGGACCTGGAGATTTGGAAAGGGATGCAACATGGTCCTTATCCACAGGAAGTAGAGAGAGATTCATGAACAGGCAACTTCATCACAAGCTTATTAGAGCTCTGCTAAAGGGAAGCACAAGGACTGTGAGAGCTCAGGGAGGTTTACAACTCTGCCTGAGTGGGTCAGGGAAGGCTTCCTGGTGGAGCAGAGGGTCAAGCTGATTATTTAAGGAGGAATAGGAGTATGTCAAATAGAGAATATGTAGCTTGGTCAGCGGGCATTCACCACCAAGGCCTGTGCTGTGGCTTGTACTAAGGTAGGGGAGACAGATGAATCAAATGAAAGTCTGCCCTTGAAGATCTCACAGCTGGGTCTCATAGGCTCAACCTTATCAGGGTTCCTCCAGCTGGTAGGTGCTGTCCAGAGCATGTCACCTGTCTTGGTTGGGTGGTGAAGGAACTGCAGAGGACTGATCCCTGGCCTCTGGCATGTCATCCTGAATTAGGGATTGAGTCAGTGGTGAGGAGCCTCCAGGGAAGCCTGAAGCTGACCAACACAGAGCTGCACAAGCAGGGCCTGCTGCTGTTTGCTGAGATCTTGACTCGGTGAGCAAAGTGGGAGAGCATCATGCCCATAGGGCCAGACAGGAGAAGGAAAAGTGAGCTTTTATTCCTGGTGGGGCCAGCAATAGGAATTCACCCATTTGCTTCTCATCTACCATTCTCCAGGCAGCCGGAGGAGATCAGGCTGTTCACAAGCTCAGCCTTGTGTGGGGATGCCAGCCATGCCCTCCAAGAGGCAGTGAGTAGCCCTGTGTTGGAGGTGGCTGCTGAGGCCATGAAGGCTACTTCTGCTTTCCTGAGGTGAGAGACCTGCCAGGCTGAACTTTCTACCAGCTCTGTACCTCGGAGCCTGTCAAGCCCAGGCAGTTTCCAAGGGCTTTTTTTTTTTTTTTTTTTTTTTAATTATATCTTTTTCTTCTGTGTTTATTTTGTTCTCTTTTTTGGAACTGTCATTTGGATGATGGGAATCCTGGATTGTTCATCTAATTTTGTTTTCTGACAGTTTTTCATCTTTTTACCACTAAGTATTAATTTCTGGGAGATGTTCTTGACTTTTTCTTTCAACACTTATATTGAGTGTTTTATTTTTGACTTCATACTTTGAATTTGGAAGGGCTCTTTCCAATTCATGTTTATTTTATAGTATTTTATTCTATATTTGTTTTATGAATGCAGTTTTTATCTTTCTGAGGAGAGTTTTCTATGTTTCTTTTTTTTTTTTTTGGTTTTTGTATTGCTTTAACTTGGGAGGTTTTTCTCAGATGTCTACTGATCTTTGGCTACCTTATTACACTTGAGGGTGAGGCACTAAGAAGCTCACGGGAAGTTCTGTTTTGAGTGGGGCTTCTCAACTATGGGTTTCATTAAGGAAGAGCTGACTGGGACTTTTACTTGGGGGAATCCTGATGTCAGGATCTTAAGGTCTCCCCTCAGGCTGGTCAGGATACAGAGGAGACTCTTCAGGCTCCTGCTTAGAGGGCTTAGCCAGGGAGTTCTGGGGGCTGAGTGGGGCCTCTCAACATTCACAGTGTGAGCTTCATTTAATCTCCCCATTTTCAGTAAGTACCTTCTATCTGAACAATTCAGAGGCCCTCTGTTTCACCTTCAGAGAATAAATCTCTAGACTCCTGCCAGGGTTTAGGGAAGATCAGCTGCCTGTAGTCTCAGGGAAGGAGTTGGAGTCCATTTGCTTTTAAACAAATTAGCAACCAGTTTTTCTGTTTTAGTCTGGACTTTACTCCCACTTCCGTAGTACTTATTGCTACTACTTCCTGTGCCTTTTGAGGGATTCCTGGAGTTACTTTTAGTTTTCCCGCTGCTGGATCAGGATTCTGCTTTCATAGAGCTACCAAGGCATTTACTTTCAGAGTGTGACATTCTCACACCTTCTGTATTTTCTGTGTTGTTTTGTTTTATATCTTGGGGAAAAAAAGCCCTTTACTTTCATTTTGGTAAGGAGTAGATAACTGCACCTGTTGGCGCCAACATCTTTAACGGGAAGCTGGCAACTCCTGACACCCTCTAGCCCTGGTTCTCCTGCTGTAGCTTCTCCTTAAATTCTCTTACTTACAGAGCTTCAGCTACTAGCTCTGTGCTCACGATGCCCAGATCTATGGTTCTGGACTGTGTTATTTTTCAGTTATTATAAATTACCATAAACTTGGGGGCTTAAAACAACAGAAATGTATGCTCTCACGGATCTGGAGGCCAGAAGTCCAAAATCAATACAACTAGGCTAAAGTCAGGGTATCAGCAAGACTGCACTCACTTGAGAGGTTCTGAGAGAGAGTCCTTCCTTGCCTCTTATGCTGCTGATGGCTCCAGGGGTTCTTTGGCTTGTAGCCACATACTCCATTGTGAGCACCTTGCCTTCTCCTCTGTGTGTGTCTAATTGCCCTCTGCCTCTGTTTTATGAGGATACTTGTAGCAACATTTAGGGCCCACCTGGATAATCTTCTCATCTAAACTTCTTAATTCTATCTGTAAATCTTTACCTGGAAAGTAACATTCACAAGTTTTGGGATTAGGACCTGACACCTTTAGGTACTACTTAAATCCCATTACAGTATTTTCCTGGGCTCCAGACTACATTCCCAACCGCCTGGTGCCTTTTTCCAGAAACTTCAAATTCAATCTGTTTATAACACCAGGCGATAGAGGAAAGACACTCAATTTTGGATTTTTAGAATTAGATTTGAGTCTTTTAGAATTAGATTTGAGGCTCCACAATTAATACTCAGTCACTTCTTGCTCACTCCTGTGGCCTTTCAGTTTCTTGAACACACCAAACTTATTCCTGCTCTAGGGCATTTCTACTAATTGTTCCCTCTGCCTAAAATATTCTTCCCTTAAATCTTCACATGACTGGCTTCTGCCTATTATTCAAATCTTATTCAGAGTGTCCTTCCCTCTCTGACCAATCAGGCTGCTCCAGCACCTACCCAACACTTGAGAGTTCTTGTTTACTCATTTGTTTTATATTCCCCCTCCTAAAATATAAGTCTGAAGATGTCAGGGACTTTGCCATTTTTTTCCATTATTAGATCTCTCATTCCTAATAGGTAATAAATATGTGAATAAGGGTGTCAAAATGGATGGTAGATTAAGAGGTCATAGGGCCAAGATGGGAAATTATATCATAGCAAGAGGCTAAAATCTTGACCAAAAGCAACTGAGGATACCTGCATTTATCTGTTACATTGATTTCTCAACTTTTATTTTGTCCGCATGTTTTTCTCTTTTACAATTCTAACAAAGTAATACATTCAAGTAATACACATTAAAAAGTACAGCCGGGCACGGTGGCACACACCTGTAATCCCAGCACTTGGGAGGCTGAGGCAGGAGGATAGTGAGTTCAAAGCCAGTCTCAGCAACTTAGCGAGGCCCTAAGCAACTCAGTGAGACCCTGTCTCTAAATAAAATACAAAAAATAGGGCTGGGGATGTGACTCAGTGGTGGAGTGCCCCGGGTTCAATCCCCAGGTCAAAAAAAAAAAAAAAAAAAAGTACCTAAGTTTTGTCCCTGGAGAAGGCCTGAGGAGTTTCCAGAGAGGGGGACCTCAATTCAGGATGGGTGAGGTTCTTGCCAAACATCACAAAAATGAATTTAAGGGCATATCAGATACACAGATTTATGTAGAAAAGCAGAGACACACACAAGAGAGAATTCAGCTCATCTTGAAAGTGAGAGATGCTTTTGGGGTTCTCGGTCTCTTGTTCAAAGAAACTTGGTGAAGGATAGGCATGGGAAAGTATGTGGGGGTGACATCAGCCTGGTGATCACAAGGTGTTTTATGTTGGTCTGGCAATTCTGGTCAGTAGATAATATTGGAAAGTACCTTAGATTATAGGTTTCTTAAAATATTGTATCTCTCTTCACTTAATATATTTATTGCATGGGATTATTAACAGTGCACAAGGTAATTTTCAAAAGTGAGTAAATTTATAGTAACTCTAAGATTTGCAGATTTCTCAGAAATTTGGGAGTGACAGGCCTGGGAGAGAAAATTGGCTTGGGGAGTGGCAAACATTTCATTATCTTTCCTTTTGTCTCTTTTTATTTTGTCTATCCTGCCTCAGGTTTATAATGAAAAGGGGCAGTTCTCTAATTCTGTCTCTTTTTTTTTTTTTTTTTTTTTTGGTACTGGGGATTGAACCCAGGGCACTCCACCACTGAGCCACATCCCCAGCCCAGTTTTTTGTATTTTAATTAGAGACAGGGTCTCACTGAGTTGCTTAGGGCCTCGCTAAGTTGCTGAGACTGGCTTTGAACTCGCGATCCTCCTGCCTCAGCCTCCCAAGTGCTGGGATTACAGGCATGCGCCACCGCCTTAAAGAAGACTAATTTAAACTAAAGAAGTCCTAAAAAAGACTAATTTAAACTCACTTTGCTTTAGTTCTGGTTATTATCTCCCTAAATCTAAACAATATACTTATAAAGCTGTTTCTTTCTTTGTCAATTTAAGATATTATTTGTTGACTTTCCAGTACAAAAGATCAAAGTTAAGTAGCTTGCTTTTTTTTTTTGTCTTCTCTATAACTTGGCATTTTTGCTAGTTAATATTTTATGTTGTCAAGTCTTTAAATAATATACTAAAAGCTTGGATTTCCTGTTCCCTCAGCTTCAGGCAATGTCTCTGAGCTCCCATTCTTTAATACCACCCCATCTTCCCTTCCCCTCTTCTCCCTCCTTTCTACTTCTCAAGGTCAATCAGCCCTACTTTTCACTTCACCTTGTAAAGGTTGTTAATATTTATAGTCTCTATTACAATATTTAAGTCTTTGTGATTTGACTCCCCCTTAGTTCCAAAAATTGAAATGAAAAACAGCATTTACATTACAATGACTTCAGAATGTCTCCCTTCCCCCTTTGTCCTTCCCTGGAGTTGACTCTCTGAATCTGGGGTGTTAATCCAGGGTAGGTGAAATGTGTAAACCAGCAGGGTACCAAAGGTGCAGAGTAAGAACGGAGTCAGTCAGAGGTTCCCATGAAGAGCTGGAACTCTTTCAGGAGGTGGGTACAAAGGGGACCAGAGGCACCCTTCAGGTGAGCTGTGCTAGGAGAGATGAGGGAGATGTAGGTTTGTGGAAGGACAGGGTTAGCAGAAGCAGGACAGAGGGAAAGCATAGGGATTACTGAGGGTACAGAATCCAGTTCAGCCATGACCTTACATGAAGGGGGTTAGTGCTGAAAGAGGCTGGAAAGCTGGTTGAGTCAGAATTGTGGAGAGAGATAGGGAAGGTTGGGTTTTAACCCTTGAATTATTTTATTTTATTTCATTTTATTATTTTATTTTATTTTATTTTTATTTTTATTTTTATTTTATTTTATTGTAGGGATTGAACCCAGGGGCACTGAGCTACACCTTTTTATTTTTTATTTTGAGACAGGGTCTTACTAAGTTGCTAAGGCAGGCTTCAAACTTGAGATCCTCCTGCCTTGGCCTCTAGAGCAGCTGGGATTCCAGGTGTACACCATTGTGTCCAGACAGGATGACTTTACTTTTGACTTTAACTTGTCAGAATGTTTACTGAAGTGGTCCCTCTGAAGTATAGGGGTTCAGGGGGTCTCTGGGAAGCACAACTAAAAGGAAGAATGAAGGCTTAAAACTGCTGAAAAATATTTAAGTATAATGGAACCAGGGTTTAAGTATAATGGGACCATTGTAGGGTAGGAACTAAGAGCTTCCAAGCTAGGCTCGTTGGCATGCACCTGTAATTTCATTTACTCAGGAGGCTGAGGCAGGGGGAACAAGGGAGCCCAGGAATTCAAGATCAGCCAGTGAGACCCTGTCTGAGAGCGAGAGCGAGAGAGAGAGAGAGAGAGAGAGAGAGAGATTGATTGATTGATTGATTTAGAGCTTCCAGAAATGAAGAAGGAAAGGGATAGTCAAGCCTAAATTATATACAGTTGACTGAGACACTAACCCTAACCTATTAGAAGGCTCAGCAGACCACTCTTAGTATTCAGAAAGGACTTGGAGGGATCCCAGATGGTAGATTAGAGGAAGAGTGCATTTTCCAGCTGTTCCATGGCTTGGGATTCAAGCACGAGGTGTACTGCTTTTCAGCAAGTAACATTGAATCTAGACCCTGGAATTTCATTTGAAATCTCCCAAAAGAGCCCAGTGTAGTGGGCATGCATGTAATCCCAGTCACTTGGGAAACTGGGGCAGGAGTATCACAAGTTCAAGGTCTGCCTCAGCAACTTAGCAAGACCCTGTCTCAAAATAAAAAATAAAAAAGGGTGTGGGTGTTGCTCAGTGGTTCATTCTCTAGGACTGAAAAAAAAAAAAATTTCCTAAAAGACAATATCAGCCCTCAGAAATGAGACTTGCATTTTACACATACTTATGTGGAAGTTAACAGGCTCTGACAAGAGTCAGGTCATGTTGGCCTTGTATAGCAATCCCAATTGGCAATGCCTTGCTGTGTCTGAGACTGGGCAGGAGGAACCCATCATTACCAGGATGATCAGTCATCCATCTCTTGCCAGAAGCATAAAGTCCTGATGATTTTGACTTCCCAGTTCACAGATGTATTTACATGGCTTTTTCTCCAGACTCTAAATACCTATTGACTCAGACATCATCGTCAGAGTCAAACCTTGTTCATTGACTGTAAGAAAAGCAGAAAGTAATGGCCATTGTTAGAACCGACACTCAAAACAACCCCATCTACGAGATTCTCTGAGTACCTACAGAACTATGACCCAAGTCGGTCTGTCAGACAGGATGTTCTGTGCATGTGCTTTGGCCCCTCAGAGGAAACTCTGGTTGCCAGCACCAGTAAGAACCAACCAGCTTTATAGCAACACCATGTCCCTGACCGACAACACCTTTTGAATCCACTTATAGATGATGTACTTCTGTCAAATCGCTCAGCGTCAGAGGGTTAAGAGAGGTACAGACTGCTGAAGATAAAGGTCCAGTTTCTTAGAAAGCCTGCTTTGAGGGGCTGTGGATATAGCTCAGTTGGTAGAGTGCTTGGTTTGCATGCACAAGGCCCTGGGTTCAAACCCCAGCACCACATGAAAATAAATAAATAATACAAAGAAAGCCAGGGTTGAAATATCAAGAACTAACATGCTGAGGTGGAATCATAGCCTGTTTTGAGCTATGGTGCAAAAAAAATGCAACATTTCTTCCATCAAACTTATAATAAAGTGTGTACTTCTACCAAAATGCCAACCAAAATATTTCATTGAATCTAAAACTTTGCAGGATTCCACCTACAATAAGTCTGCTCTGTGATCATGGAGTCTTAACAAACATTTAAAAAGAGAATCTCAAGCTAGGTGTGGTGGCACATGTCTATAATAATCCCAGTGACTCAGAAGGCTGAGGCAGGAAGATCACAGGTCTGAGGCCAGCCTGGGCAACTTAGGCCCTAGGAAGCTCAGGGAGACCCAGTCTCAAAAAATAAAAAGGGGTAAGGATATAGCTCCGTGGTAAAGCACCCTAGGTTCAATCTCCAGTATGAGAAGGAGAGAAAGAAAAGGAAAGAAAGAAAAAAAAAAAAAAAAGGAAGGAAGGAAGGAAGAAAAGAAATCAGAATGTGCATAGCAGATGGGATGGTGAGAAGGAAATTGAGGAGCTGAGAATTGGCCAAATTATCCTCTGGGCATGTGTGAATATATCACAACGAAGTCCACATTTATGTATAACTATAATGCACCAATTAAAAAACAATGTTAGTAAATAAAAAGACCATGGGCTGGGGATATGGATCAGTTGGTAGAGTGCCTGCCTGGCAAGCACAGGGCCCTGAGTTCAATCCCCAGTACCACAAAAAAAAAAAAAAAAAAAAAAGGTAAAATAAATAACAAGACCAATACAGTAGAGGATGGGGATCAGGGAGAGGGAGGAGGGGTGGGAAAGGGAAGTACTGGGGATTGAGAATGAGCATAGATACCTTTATGAATAGGTCTCAGTGAACCCCACTATTAGATATAGGAATAACTCATTAATAAATATGTTAAAAACAAAAAGGACCCAGGGATAAGGTGTAATAGGTTTTTTCTTGTTTTATTATTTTTATTTTATTATTTTAGTTACTTTATTGAGTTGACTAGCACCTCCCCAACATCATGTCTGTCCAGAAGCTATTAATGTGCCATATTTGAAAATAGGCCTTTATAGATATGGAGTTAAGATAAGGCTACACAGCAGGGGCACTATATGCTGTGACTGGTGTCTTTATACGGATGGGGGGGATTTGGATACACAGTGATACAGACACACACGAAGAGGTTCATGTGACGGCAGAGGCCAAAGTTAGAACCACGCAGCTGTAACTGAGAAGTGCCAAAGGTTGCTGGCAACCACAGAAGCCAAGAAGAGGCAAGGAAGGATTGTTCTCAGGACCTTTTAGAGGGAGCATGGCCCTGCTGACAGCTTGATTTTAGCTTTCTAGCCTCTAGACCTGTGAGAGAATAAACTTCTATTGTTTGAAGCCACCTAGTTTGTGATGATTTATTATAGTGGCCCCAGGCAACCAGTAATTCAATCAAATAGCCACTAATTTATGTGACTTTTTAATTTTATTTTTAAAAAAAATTTTGAGACAGTCTTGCCAACTTGCCTCTAACTTGAGATTCTCATGCCTCTGCCTCCTAAGTATCTGGGATTATAGGCGTGTACTTCTGCACCCAGCTAACATCTTTTTATTTTTTGCAGTATTGGGGATTTAATAACTTCTTTATTTAGCATCAATTTGTAATGCATCTAGCTCTGTTTAAGTAAAGTGCCCTCTTTGCACTTATAATTAGACTAGTCAATGACTCTTGCCTCATTTCAAATCTACAAAATATGAGGGCTCAAATAGACCCTAAGTGTTACTCATCCACATTTACCCCATACTCAGGATGATTGAATTTTCAAAAGTGTTTTTCCAGTCTTTGCTTATAATCTCACAGAATGGGGAACTCATTTGTCCTGTTAGCACAAAAAGACTGGGTAGGATGCAAACCTCATGAATCATCTCAGCTGTTTATTCAGAAACAAAGTTTCACACTGGAACAGGGGATGCAGGGATGAAATGGCACCAGTGGACCCACTTTCCTGGTGGAAAATGGCCAACTGAACAAAGAAAGGGACTGGGTTTATATAGGTTATTTTGCAGGGTGGGTCTAGTGAGCATTATCAATTTTTCTTGGGCACTCAGGATTTTGGGGTCAGTTCTATTAATCAGGGAGTGTCAGTTTGAGGGCTTAAGAATTTAACCTTCTGGGTCAAGGATCTGCAGACAGCATCTGGAGAGGATGTGGTTTTTGTTTGTTTGTTTGTTTGTTTGTTTCATGGTAAGGACTGCTTTATTGGTGGCAGTTAGTACAAGTCAATAAATATTGATCCCCAAAGAAGAGCTCAGTTATTTATCAGATTACTGGTCCATAGAGAGCTGAATGAAACTGAACTAAATGATTGCTGAGATGACTGTAGTCAACCCTGCTTCTTGGGAAGTGAAGCCATAGCCAACTGATATATGGCATATGCCGTTCCACCAACTGTAAGAATCATGGTGGCTCTATACAGCAGGGCATCAGCTACCCCACCCTTTAGTTGCACTGGAATTCCATTATCCTCCTGAAACAGCTTTTATTTCTCTGGAACTTTATTTTCAAAATGCCTGAGTGAAGCAGTGCTGATGGTCCTTTGGGCAATCTGACGAAAATCCAGCAGATTCCACAGCATCTTGCCTCACTTACTCCCCACCAACCACAACGACTGAATGCCAAGAACTGAGGATCTGTTTTTGAAGGGTATTACTTTTAGAAACTGTCCCTTTAGGGGTAATAAAACACTTTCTCCTGTCTGCAGTCAGCATCTGGAAAAATCTTTGTCTCGGGAGATGAAGGCTGTCAGTGCATGGCCTTCTTTTTTACTCCCTTTTCCCAGTTCACATTATCTTGGAGACTTTTCTTTTTCCATATCTAATAGCTCCTTCTACCTCTACAGAGTTCAACTCTAAAAATACTGAAATATAATCTGGGTCCTGATAACTTATACTTGTTGATCCTGGCTTTTGCTATTGAGGTAACAGAGAATAAGTTTGGTCTGATTTCCCAGGAGAGCTTATCACTAACTTGATAGCTGTGGCCATTGCATCCACTGATGCACATTCTAGAGTCCTCGAGAATGTTGCTTTTCACCAGGAGGCCCTTTGAGGTGAGAAAACACTGTGTCCTTAACGGCAAAAATAATAATCGTGGCTGGTGTTGGTAAGAATTTACTTTGCATTAAGACTGTGCTAAATGTTTGACTTATGTTAGCTAATTTGATCCTCAGAATCTTTCCATGAGGATAGTACTGTTCACCCTCATTTCATAGCTGAGGAAATGGGTGAATAGAGAGGGTAGCAATGTGCACAGTCCTGCAGCTACAGAAGGACTGGGCAAGGATTTTTTTTATCAGATAAGACCCCATGTTCTGAGCCACTACACTGTCTCCTTTGGCTTGAGAGCCTGGAGGGATCTTGGGAGTTCCTTACCACCTCCTGAGCCTGCTTTTGTCTCTCTGGATGCAGGAAGGACCATCAGAGTGCCCCACCTGTGCAGTACCGGGCCCTGCGGGCCTTGCTGGAAGCCATGCTGAGCCGGTGCTCGGAGTTTTCCCAGACCACATTGAACAGGAGGCCTCTGGTCAGTACACTGCAGCCTGCTTCTCAAGCTCCTGCTCTCATGTGTTCTTAGAAAGATAATAAGTACATTGCCTTTTATAGTTTTTTTTCTCATGTGCACACACCTACAATGAGAGTTATTTTTTTCCTAATGGCAGTACTGTGAGGCTTAACTG
Organism: Glaucomys volans; assembly: GCA_020662805.1. NCBI lineage: Eukaryota > Metazoa > Chordata > Mammalia > Rodentia > Sciuridae > Glaucomys > Glaucomys volans. The sequence continues at coordinate 361,348 of JAJEJO010002075.1, forward strand.
TTAACTATCTCCTTTTTTTTTTTTTTTTTTTTTTTTTTTGCGGTGCTGGGGATTGAACCCAGGGCCTTGTGCTTGCAAGGCAAGCACTCTACAATCTGAGCTATATTCCCAGCCCACTCTCTCCATTTTTATAAATCAAATCCCTGAAGCCACAAGGATCCAAAATTTAACAAGTACCTGAACCTGCTTAGTAAATCCCAGGATTTTTGTATCCAAACCTATTTTGTTTCTTTATATCTTCCAAGCAGATATGGAAACATGTTCAGAAAATTATTTAAGGTCAGATTTGTTACAGTTTTACAATCTGACCAATGTTATTTGTATTATAATTGTTAACTTTTTTTTTTTCTTTTGATACTGGTAATTGAACCCAGGCTTTGCTATTGAACTACATTCCCAGCACTTTTTATGTTTTATTTTGAGAGAGGGTCTCACTCAGTTGCCCAGACTAGGCTTGAACTTGTGATCTTTCAGCCTTAGCCTTCCGAGTAGCTGGGGTCACAGGCATGTGCCACTGCGCCTGGCTGTTGGCTTTTTTGTTGTCCTTTGTTTTGAACCCTGTTTTCATAGAGATTTCGAATCTGTTAGATTTGTAAGGATACGGTGAAGATCCTCTGGAAAGTTAGCTATATGTGAATGGCAGACTGCAGTATAAATAGAGGGGATCTGTGGCCATGCGAGCATAGACTAGGCCACAGTAGTTACCTGACCCATATTTCTTCTCACCTCAGGGCCATTCTTGCAGTAGAGATTCAGAGAAGGCCATTCTTGGAAGGGGAGAGTTCCTCTTGAGCACTCTGGAGGGATTTAGAAATGCCTGCAGGTGAGGAGCCCTCTGTGGTCTGAGGCAATAACACAGAGGTGAGGAGAGTAGAGGGGTGGGAGGAATTCAAAGGATGAAGTTCTAGAAGCACTTGATTTCTGATGCTCTGCTGCATGCGGAGAAGACTGGCTGGGCTGGGGTTGGGGGTGTGTGGAGGAGGTTTGAGACAGATAGGTAGGGTCGGAAATTTCTTAGAATGTTTCAAGATTTCCTTCCTGGTGAAGCCTTTGTTCCTGTGCCATGAGATTGTGTCTCAGTCACATTCCTTCCTCCCCCAACTGGGCTAGCGCTGTAGCCATTCATTGATTACAGTTTGCTGTAATCAAACTATGATGAATAGGTGTTGCTGGTATCTGCTGTGTGCCAGGCCTATGTCAGCCAGAGGGGCAGAAGCATTAATCACAATAACTTCTGCCTACAGGGAGCTCACAGTCTCTGGGGGAGGAGGCAGCTTTAGTATATAAATGGAATTTGTTAGGTTGGCAACAATTCAGGGAAGGTATTCCAGATAGGGAAGGTATTCTAGGTAGAGTAGCACAGGAAAAGGCAAAGAGATGTGCAACAGCATATAGCATGAGATGCTCAGGGAGGTACACGTAGTGGGGTAGAAGAATCATGTACGATGTGCAGCAGGAAGCTGGAGGGATAGTCAAGAACCTGCTCCTCTCCTCACTTAAAGCTCTTAAGTTTTCCCCAGATCTGATGTTGGGGTACTTTCCCTGGATCCTGAGTTCAGGTATCTGCCAGGAGGGTGCTTCTAACCCTATGGTAGTGGACATGCTTGTATATTGATTTCTCAGGTTGGCTGTGGAATTCCAGGATGAGCCTTTCGCCCAGGAGAATCCCTTCACAGCTCCCAGTGCCGAGAAGGAAGACACCTTGGAGGACTTCTCAGAATTTCTTCTCAGTGCCTGTGACTGTCTGTGTATCCCCATGGTGATGGTGGGTTGCCGTGAGCCACAGACAGCACAAAGCTTGGGGAACAGAAGAATGTGAGGGCAAGCCAGTCCTGGTCTTGCAGAGCTTCATTTGGAGCTGACTTGAGATTGAGATGGTAGGAAGAGTGGGACCCAGAGCTGTTGACTGAGGTCACCTGGAGTCCTCTCCTACTGGAGGCTTGGGCATGTGGTGAGCCTGTGAAGTCCCTGTCAGTCAGGAAAAGGCAGGCACTTTCTAGACACCTATTGGGAACAGTAGGTGGCAGCAAGGAGGTACCCCTGACTTTGTGGGAGAGAGCCTCTTTTTCTTGAAGAAAACATTGAGCGGTGCCCCCCAGTCTGCTGTGCTCCTGACAGCTAATAGTAATGCATTAACAGCAAGATGGGCAACTCAAGTCAGTTTTCTCATCTGTTTTTCCTTTGCCTAGATTTGTGAAGTATAGAGCTTACCTAGAAGTTCATCTTAGTATTATTATATTATTCCTCCTCTCTACTTTTCTGTATTATTTATACATTTTCTTTAAAGAGCACATATTACTTTTTTTTTTTTTTTTTTTGGTACTGGGGATTAAACCCAGGGTCACTCCACCACTGAACCACATCCCCAGCCCTATTTTGTATTTTATTTAGAGACAGGGTCTCACTGAGTTGCTTAGGGTCTCGCTAAGTTGCTGAGGCTGGTTTTGAACTTGCGATCCTCCTGCCTCAGTCTCCCAAGTGCTGGGTTTACAGGCGTGCACCACCACACCTGGCTCACATATTACTTTTATAATAATAGTTTTTAAAAACTTGGCTTAAAAACTAAAGGAATAATGTGTACAAGAACAATGCCTCTGAAGCCTCAGCTGTTCCCACGTAAGGAACTGATACTCAGAGAGGGGTGGAGGTGACTGACCCAGGGCACCCAGGGCAGCTCTGGGTAAAGCTTGAACCAGAACCCAAGTGTCTTTGCTCTTAATCCAGAGCTACATGTCAGGCTGCCTCATGACTCTGTTCTAGGGTCACGTGAATGATAGTGTAAAGGTAGTTTGTAAACTATAACATTACTGCTGTTATTATAGTAATAGAAACATGAATGCCACTCTATGGTTTAGAGAGCACTTTTTAAAAATATGTATGTTTTTAGTTGTAGATGGACATAATAACATTTTATTTATTTTTATGTGGTGCTGAGGATGGAACCCAGTGCTTGACACATGCTAGGCATGTGCTCTGCCAGTGATCTATAGTCCCAGCCTCTAGAGAACACTTTTTTTTTTTTGAACCAGGGATTGAACTCAGGGACACTCGGCCACTGAGCCACATCCCCAGCCCTATTTTGTATTTTATTTAGAGACAGGGTCTCACTGAGTTGCTTAGGGCCTCGCTAAGTTGCTGAGGCTGGCTTTGAACTTGCGATCCTCCTGACTCAGCCTCCCAAGTCGCTTGGATTATAGGCATGCGCCACCGTGCCCGGCTTAGAGAACACTTTTTACATGTTAGATTGTATTCATTTCTGGGAGGTGAGTTTTTTGTTATTTTCATCTTACTGTTTTGTGAGCAGAGAGAGGCCCCCCAAAGGTGAAGTATCTAGTACAACCTCTTAAGTGGCAGATCTAGGCCTTTGGTGAAGGTCTGTGACTTCAGGGTCCATAGCTTTTCTTTTGGCCTTCAGATGAAAGGGGTTAGGCTACTGTTGCTAGATTTGATGTCAGTTTTTTCCTTCTTCAGAGGCCCAGGACTGATGTGCTTTATTCTCCCTTCTGGTCCTTTCAGAGGCACTTGGAGCAGGCTACCCACCCAGCCTTGATGGAAGTTTTCCTCTCGATTCTTCACAGTCTCTTTATCATTGTTCCCCACATGAAGGAAAAGTTCTCCAAGAAGCTCGGTAGGCAACAGGCCCATGTGGAGGTTGGGAGGGAGGGAGGCAGTGTAGGTAGCTGCTCAGAGTACTCAGAGCATACACTGTGGGATGGACATTTATATATTTGTCATTATCTACATATTCATTCTCTGTCCAGTGTTGATCAAGAGGAAATATCATGCAGCAGTCAAAGCCACTGAAGGCAATTCTCCAATTTATTGATCTTTCTGTCTGCTGAAATCCAGGAGATTCAGTGCCCACCATACCCCCCCTTCCCCATTCCTCTCCTACTCCATATCCCTGGGACCTCACATGATATTTTTCTGACTCCTAATCCCCGAACGCCAGAGCACCCCTATTGTGACAACTAAAAAAGGTGCCTATGTACTTCCAGTGCCCTCGAGGGGAGCAGTAGCACTTTGTGAAAACTTCTGTCAAGCTGTCCACTGATAGTGGACACTGATAGTAAAATTGAGTTAAGTGGCTTTTGATTCTTTCAGCTTCTTGGCCTTTTGGGGCCATTTTCTTCTCTTACTAGTCATTTTTTTCTTTCTCAAGTATAGACCTCCCATTCCTGTTTCTTCAGATTTTATCCTAGTATTTCCTCAGTCTGCAAAATAAGTTCAAGAATCAGAGTCTCCTTCATCCTTTCCAGAAAGTGGAGACAGTGAGCTTGGCATAGTGGCATAGGCCTATCATCCCAGCTACTTGGGAGGCTGAGGCAGGAGGATCACAAAATCAAGACCAGCCTGGACAACTTAATGAGATCCTGAGACCCTGTTTCAAAATATAATAGAAAGGACTGGGGATATAGCTCAGATAGCTCAGTGGTAGACCTTCCCTGGGTTTAATCCCCCAGAAACAAAAAAAGAAAAAAAAAAAAAAGGAAAAGAAAAGAAAGTGGTGGCAATGGTGAGAATGGAAAGGGAGATGGCCAAACACAGAAGGAGGGAAGAAAAAGTAGTAATAATTAATAACTAGTCTTTAACAACTAGTAGAGGGGCTGGGGCTGTAGCTCAGTGGTAGAGTGCTTGCCTAGCATATGTGAGGCATTGGGTTCGATCCTCAGCATTGCATGGAAATAAATAAACAAAACAAAGGTATTGTGTCCATCTACAAACTAAAAAAATTTTAAAACATAATTAGTATATAATACTAATTAGCATTTTAGTTCTTCCTGCATGTGACACACTATTTTGAGTACATATATTGAGTGGTTTTAGTCTTCAGAAGAACTCTAGGAATTATGCATTATCCCCATTCTGCTGATGAACAAATGGACTCTCAGGTTAAGTAACTTGCCCAGGGTCATACTGTACGTGGCTTGCCCAGGTTTCAAACCCAGGGAGTATGTCTCTAAAGCTTGCTTTCTCAATCTCTACCCCATATTTGTCTCTTAACATCACCATTTCATGTCTTCCCTTTTATTCTGTCACACAGCATGCTGTAGGAGGTGTGACATGCAGGGCCTTCTTGGCCATGTGAGGAATTTGGACTTTAGTCTTTGTTGAGTCCTGAAGAAGGGGAGGGACATGCTTAGATTTTTGCTTTAGAAAGATCCTCTTGAGCAGCACTGTGCGCATGTAGTGGACCTCGAGGTAGGCAAAGTGGGAGGTGGGGACTCAACTTCTTGCATTAACAGTTTGGCAGCAGGAACTGAGCTAGTGTTGGGGGATGGAGTAGGTGGGGGATGTCAGGCACAAGAGAGAGGGAACAGCCAGAATAGTAATGCCTTGCTTCTGGCTGCCATCTACAGGGATAGGGTGGCTTTTTGTTCTTTTGTTGTTTCTTTTCTGGTAATAGGGATTGAACCCTGGGCCTCACCCATGCAGATGGTGGTGTTTTATCAAGAGGTGGCTCACTGGAGGAGGATCTGATTTATTTATTTATTTTTGTGCTGAGGATTGAACCCGGGGATGCTTTGCCACTGAGCTACATCCCCAGCTCTTTTATTTTTTATTTTGAGACAGGGTCTCACTAAGTTGCTTAGGGCTCTGCTAAGTTGCTGAAGCTGACTTTGAACCCTCCTGCCTCAGCCTCGCAAGTCACTGGAATTGCAGGTGTGCACCACCACACCCAACTGAAGATCTGATTGGGGGATTCAGGAGAGCCTGTGCTCAGTCTTGGCCAGGGAATGTGCGAGATGCCTATGAGACTTTCCTGTGTGTTGCAGGCAGTGAAGAGATCTGGTTTTATAGATGTTTTCAGAATCCATCCTTTCATTCATTCAGCAAATATCTACTGGGTGCCAACCACTTGCAAGACGTTGTCCTAGGGCTGAGGATGTAGCAGTGAACAAGGTAGAGCTCTGTCCCAGTGGGGATGATCCTATAGTGGGGAGAATGTGAGACTCCTCAGGGGTGAATGTGCACACTGAGACAAAAGGGATCAAGAGAAAATCAAGAGCAGCATCTGGTGGTCAGGATAAGGAGGAGATTCCAAAAAACACTGGAGAAGGAACAGTTAGAGAGGTAGGAAGGAAGCCAGAAAAAAAGAGGATGTTAGGGAAACCAAGTGAAGAGAGTTTTGTGAATCAGGGAATAGTCAGGAGTGTCAAATACTTTCCAGAGGTCAAGTAACATAAGGTTTGAAAAACACCCTTTGGAATTAGTATCATCTAATCTCTCAGCCTCCTTGGTTGGAGCAGTTTCTTGGAGTGGTTGGGGTGGAAGCCAGACTGCCCTAGGTCAGAGAATGAGTGTTAAGTGAGGCAGCAGAGACAAGATGGACAACTGTTTTAATAAGTTTGATGGGCTATGGGGTGTGATGGAGGGAAACATGGAGTTAGGAAAGGGTTTTACTGCCCCCTCCCCCCAGATTGGAAACACTGATTAGTTGTTGATAGGAAACGCAGTAGGAAGACTATCTTAACTCTTGAGTTGGAATTCTTGCTTACTGACATGGAACAAATTAATTTTCTTACCTCCAACATCTTCAGCTAGAACTGGGTGATAAAAATAACTAAAAGAAGGCTGGGGATATAGCTCAGTTGGTAAAGTGCTTGCCTCACAAGCACAGGGCCCTGGGTTCATCCCCAGCACCCCCCCAAAAAAAACCAAAACAAAACTAAAAGATTTAACTTACAGTGGTGCACACCTGTAGTCCCAGCTACTTGGGAGGCTGAGGTAGGAAGGTCTGGGGATGTAGCTCAGTGGTAAAGTACCCTGGATTCAATCCCCAGTAACAGAAAGAAGATGATTTAATGTAAGCAGATTTCCTAAACAATTGTACCCCTCAGCCATTGTGACAACTGACATACTACTTTTCTTTCCTTCCAACATTGTTCCTGCCACCATACTTCAAGATCCAGGAGGATCTGGTCTTGGGATACTGGATAGGATGCTGAAGTGTGGATCTCTGGGGTGCAGTGGTAGAGAGCAGGGTATGTAGCAAAAAGCTGTGAGATCTACAGGGAAATCTATACAGCACAAGGTCGGGCAAGAGTGAAGAGGGAGACAGGCACTGCTGGCCAAGACAGGGGACAGAGACCTTGAGTAGTGGGGTGGAGAAACTGTGGGTCCCTAAGAGTCTGAACTCAGAAGAGCCCTTCCAGAAGACAACCTGGGCACCTGCTCCCTGGGGGGAGTCATGGGTTAAGTTGTCATCCAGAAAGTTGCTCTAAAGCCCTAAGTGATTGAACCCCTGCCTACATGCTTTAGCCTCAGCTTAAAATACAAATGACCTCAACCCTGGAGCTGATGAAGCGGGAGCTCCTGATGTCTTCCTGTCTAGGCTTTTGTGTTTACAGGAGTGGGGATCGGAGAAGACAGAGGTCAGTATTGACAGAGAGCCTTAGTAGGTAGACTGGAAAGAGCCAGGCCGTGGAGGGGCCTGGACCAGGGTCACCAGCTGAGGCAGAAGCTACTGTCAGACCTTTAGTCTGAGGATTAGTCCCATTCCTACAGGCAATTCAGAGGTAAAGGAAAAGCAATGACTCCTGTTCTTCCTGAATCTGAAACTGGGTGTTTCCTACAAAACTGGGAGAAAGGATAGATGAGAAGATGTGTTCTTCTTAGGGCCCTTCCAGATTGGAGTGGAAGATAATTCAGAAAAGAGGGAAGCGAACCTTTATTCAACTCTTACTCTGAGCCAAGCATTTGTTATACTTGTTTGTTTATCTTAACTTAGCTTTACAAAGACCTGTGGGGTACAGATGTCAAATGGAGTCTCAGAGAAGTTAAATAACATTTCCAGAGTCATCTTATTAGAAAGAGCTTGTTTTGAATCTAGTCTCTGTGACTCTGAACCAGTGCTCTTTGACACCACCCAGACTTAGGAGTCCATGTAATGAGCCTGGTTTAAACTGCTCTCTGCTTTCTTCCCGCTTCTCCTAAGCTGCTTCATCCTTCATACGACTGACCCTGGAGCTCAAGGCCAGGTTCTGCAGTGGTTCTAGGTATGTATAGCCCCACATAGAATTTGATGACAGGGGCCATAGTCCTTGACTGGATGAGTAGAAGTTCCTGGCTGGTGTGTTAGTCATGGGACCCTGGTGGTGTTGAGAGTGTCAGCATTGCTCAGCAATGGGTGTATGAGCTGTAGGTGCTTCTGCAGGTTGTATTTCATCTTGTCTGGTAAGGCTGTCATTCCTTATCAGGTACCCATGGATGGGCACCTGTCATGTCAAAACTGGAAGAGTTCTCAGAGACCATTTGTCTAACCTGCCATTTAAATGGGGGAAACTGAGGCCTTCAGAGGGGAAGGCATGCAGTATCCTTCAAGTTCCAGTTGTTACCAGCCCAGCAATTCCAGAGGGGAAACTCCCTTGTTCAAAGTAGAGGCCATTGCCTGGGGATCTATCTTGTTAGGTTTCTGGAGCAGCCTTCTGTAAAACCTTCCCTTTCATGTATTTACTAGGAACACTAACTTGTTACTGTCCAGCCTGCAAGGTGACAACATACCATGGCTAGCTCTTCTTCCATATCCCTGAATAGATCACCCAACATTCAGTAGAGATCCATCTGGACTCAAAGTACAAATTTTGCAAGTTTGCTGTGTTCCTTGGTTACCTGTTTCTTGGTTGCTTATCTTGACTTCAACAGCTTACTCCTTTTCTAGTATTTCCAGCCCTTTCTTGGCTCAGGGAAATATTTTTATTTGTGTTTTGTTAAATTGGAGTTGAGTAGCCCACCTTGATTTGTATTTTCAGTTGATTTTTAGTGACTTCCTTTATGGGCCAGGGACCTAAGTTAGAACTGTGAGCAGTTGGTTCCATGTTTATTTTTTATATTCACTTTAGGAACTTTTCTGTGTGGCCATGGTTAGAATGTCACTGTGCTCTGGCACAAAGCAGTGGTGCCAGGTACATGACAGGGATGATGCTGTGTGCACCAGGGTAGCCATGTCATCTCTTGTTCTTTTTCCTTCTCCAAGTCACTCAGCCCTGAACCAGGTGTGTTCCAGTTTCCTTTACTACATGTGCCTTAACCTCCTCTCAGCTCCAGAGAAGACAGGACCACTTTCCCAAGAAGGTGAGATGCTGTGGTTCAACCCACAAGAGATCTGTGGCCGCCTGGCAGTCTGGATGTCTTGCTCTTTGGCTGTGTAGTGTGTCAGTACTGTAATTAGATCTCCTGGTTTAAAGCTGCCCAGAGGAACTGTGGAATTATGGAATGATGGAGTTATTGACTGATTTCTTGGGGGGTAAAATAATGAATCAGTAAGCAATGGGATCCAAGACTCTGGAACCTTAGATTCTAAAGGTTGAAGAGAACCCTAAAGATCATCAAGTCCAATTTCTCCCTCCTAACCATCTCTGCAACATCCCCACACCAGGCCCCTTGCTCTCTGCTTGTTCACCCGCGGAGTCCAGCCTTTCCTATAGCATATGCAGCCTGGTCTATTTCTGTGTTCACTCATTCATGAAATATTGCTTGAGCATCTATTATGTGCCAGACTCTATTCCAGGTTCTGGTAAAAGAGCCAGGGAGAGGAGGTTCTGCTTCCTGGAGTGAGAGAGGCAGGCAGTACACAAATAGATAAAATATCAGGGTTGGATGGATAATAAGGAGGCATGAAAGAAAAAGAAGTGGGCAAAGGGGTAGAGGTGATGAAGGGCAGGAAGAAGCACAAGCAAGATGAGGGGCCTCTGTGAGGAGGTGACATTGAGCAGGGATCTGAATGAAGTACAGGAGAGCCGTGCAGAATCCAGGCAGCAGGGACAGCTGGTGCAGGCCTGACGGCTGGAAGTTTGCATATGCACTGAGCTTCCACCACTGCCTGGAGAGGCCTAGGGACAGCTGTGGACACAGTGGTGATGACAATATGTCCTCTGCCCTGTGGAATTCCTCTATTGCAGACTTCTCATTTGGTATAACAGAATAATTTAATCATTGTTTTATCCATTCACTCAAATTCTATACCTTCTTTGTGGGTTAGACTTGATGCTAGCCATATATATTTTGTCCCTCCTCTTTTTTTTCCTTTCTTTCCTCTTTTTTAATTTTTTTGGCAATCCTGTGAATGGAACCCAGGGATTCACATATGCTAGGCAAGTGTTCTACCCCAGCCCTGCCCCAACTATATCCCCAGCCCTTTTATTTTATTTTGAGAGACAGAGTCTTGCTGAGTTGCCAAGGCTGGCCTCAAACTTGTGATCCTCCTGCCTTAGCCTCCCAAGTAGTTGGGATTATAGGGGGAGCCACTGTGCCCAGCCATATTTCCTCTTTATACATTTATGCAGACTCTGAGTCATTAACTACCCTCCAAATCTCCCTCTCTCTTGTCTTTCTCAGACACTGTGACAAGAGAGACCAAAGCCCAGGTGAGCATTTCCCTTACTTCCAACATGCTTGGCTCCTGCTTTCCACACTATACCTGCCACTCCTCATGGCAGTGTCTAACAGGCTGTCTATTCAGGTGTGGTCTGACCTGCAAAGAGAAAGCACCTTGACTCTGCTGTGGTAGCCTGAGACATGTTGGCAGCACATCACAAAGGCCTCGTGTGCTGCCAACCACACAGCTGCTGACAGCTCCCTTGCTTCTCAAAACAGGAGGAGCCCCTCACATCTGCCCCCTGCACTCACATCTCAGATTCCAGAGTGCCAGGAAGAGCAGCAGACCTCACTGGTGTGCAAACTACTTCTTTCTTATGTGCATCAGGAGAAAGGCAGGTGGATGCACCAGGCTGAGGGACATTCATTTCATTATTACCATATTGATCATGGTTTGCTTTGGTGAACAAAGCACTGAACCTGGAATTAGGAGACCTGATCTGGCTCTGCTACCAAATTGCTGTGGAACATTTCCTGTTCTCACTCTCCACTTGCCCAGGATTTGGCCCTGGGTCTGCTACCTGGGCAAGAAGGACTTTTTGAGTTGACTTCCAGCTTGGGTCCCTGCTTAAGGATCTATCTGAAAACCAAGTGTTAGCATCTCATCTCTCCTGAATTTCCACTGCAATCTCCACATGTCAGTCTGTGGAGCAGTGTTAGGAGTTTTCTCCTGTCCTGGGTAAAATGTGGAAAATAAAGGTGATATGGTGAATTTTTTATAAAGTTGACTTAATTCAAATTTTAAGTTCTAAGGCTCTTTTCTATTAAAATATCTTTTGTTTTATGGAGCAGTGGGTTTATAAGAAATCTAGGGGACTGGGGTTGTAGCTCAGTGGTAGAATACTTGCCTCACATGCATGAGGCATTAAATAAAAGTGGTAGAGCACTTGCCTGGCATGTGTGAGACCCTGGGTTCAGTACTCAGCACCACATATAAATAAATAAAAGATCCACTGACAACCAAAAAATAAATTAATTAACTAAATGAAGGTATTGTGTCCATCAACAACTAAAAAAACAAAAATAAAAAAATATAGGAATTTGTGCTGGCCACTGTGGTGTATGCCTGTAATTCAGCTACCCAGGAGGCTAAGGCAGGAAGATTGCCTCAGCCTCCTATGTAGCTGGGATTATAAGCATGTGTCTCTGTGCCTGGCATAAAATCCAAATTCTTTAAGCAACATTCAAGGTCTTGTACAGTCTAGCTGTGAATTATATCATAAAAGCCTGGTGTATTGATATATGCCTGTAATCTCAATGATTTGGGAGACTGAGGCAGGAGGATTGCAAGTTCAAGGCCAGCCTCCACAATTTATCAAGGCCCTAAGCAACTCAGTGAGACCTTGTCTCAAAATAAAAAATAGAAAGGGCTGGGGATGTGGCTCAGTGATTAAGTGCCCCTATGTTCAGTCCTTGGTACCTCTTCCCCCAAAATTGTATCACATAATTCCATAGCTCCTGATATCCTTATCTCTTCACTTACTGTCCATTCACACTGCAGGGAAACACCTTATTTCCTCTCTCTTGGATTTTCTTCTCTGCCTGTTTTCTGTTCATCCTCTACAGTTCCCTGCTCTTTGAGCTTACCTTCCTTACACCATGTGGTCTGAGGCCCTCCCTCCTCCACACTGACATATGGCATTGACCACTTGCCCTGCAATTGTCTCTTCTCACCAGCTCCTGGAGGCCGGGTCTGTGTCTCACAGCTTGGTCTGTAGTAGCTACTCAGTGAACATATGTTAAATGAATGAATGAACCCATGTAGCATTTTTGAGATGTATTCATGACCTTCCATGTGTTAACTTTAATCTCTCCTACAGGCTTAAAGCTGTATCAAAGAAGAGAAACCTTGATTTCTTCTGTACCACATGTATGCTTGCTGCCCTCTGTAGTATTCTGCATGAAGTAGTTCTCATGTGCTCATTACCTATTCTCCTGTGTTCTCTGTGTGGCCTTCCCTTGCCTGTTCCCTTGAAGAACTCTCTGCAGTGTCTGAGCTCCTGCAGCATGAGTTGCCCCAGGTAAGCAGCAGGAGCCCTGAAAGCCTTGCCTTCCTGTCTGATCGCCAGTATATGGAGGGAGCTGCTCGCCAGAGACAATACTGCATCCTGCTCCTCTTCTACCTGGCCTACATCTATGAGGACAGGTCAGTGCTCAGGGATGGTGGCTGGTTGTGGGTCCTGGGACACTTGTCTGTAGCCCAGTTCAGTTCAGTGAATATTTGCAGAGTGTCCTCTTTAAGCTTGGGACTGGGCACTGGAACACAGGGATAGTGAGAAATGAGTTGTATTCCTGGGAGGCTTATATCTTGGGAAGGGCTTAAGACCAGTCAGTAGATATGGTGCTGAGAGACAGAGGCTTAGAATGCTGATGTCTGTTCTTTGGTATCCTTTTTTTGTTTGTTTGTTTTTGTTTTTTTGGAACCAGAGATTGAACTCAGGGGCACTCGGCCACTGAGCCACATCCCCAGCCCTATTTTTTTTTTTTTTTTTTTTGTATTTTACTTACAGACAGGGTCTCACTGAGTTGCTTAGGGCCTTGCTAAGTTGCTGAGGCTGGCTTTGAACTCGTGATCCTCCTGCCTCAGCCTCTTGAGTCGCTGTGATTACAGGCATGCGCCACCACGCCCGGCTGTCTTTGGTATCCTTGAGAGTGTTACTTAGGAAGAAAAAAACTCCAATGGTTTACTTTTGTTTTAAGAATTACTATTCAGGGCTGGAGTTGTAGCTCAGTGGTGGAGCACTTACTTAGCATGTGTGAGTCACTGGGTTCAATCTTCAGCACCACATTAAAAAAATGAATAAAATAAAGGTATTGTCCATCTATAAATAAATAAATAAGTAAAATTACTACTTAATCAAAATTTTAAAATCAAGTGACTTGTATAAAGTTTTTAAGAAGATAATTTATCTAAGTAAAATTTATACAATATAAAATTAACCATTCCAAAGGGAATGGTCAGTGGCATATAGCATGCTCAGTGTTGTTCAATCACTATCCCACCTAGTTCGAAGACAGCTCCATTCCTCCAAAGTAAAACCTTTGTGCATTAAGTCAAAGCCAGAAACTGCAGCATATGCTTGTAGTCCCAGTACTTGGGAGGCTGAGACAGGAGATCACTTGACTCCAGGAGTATGAGACCAGCCTAGGCAAGGTAGCAAGACCCCTTCTCAAAATAAAACAAAACTTCTCCCTTCTCCCCTACCATCTGCGTTGTATGTATAAGCATATACCCCTCCCCACCCACTACAGAAAACAGCCCATTGAACACACCACTGTTCAATGATAAATATAAGAAGAGAGAAGTTGGCAGCCTGCCAAAGCAGGGCCTCCTGAACCCCAGAAGTATCATCCTTCTCTTTAGCAGTAAGACACATAACCTCCCAAGTGTGAGTAAGGAGTCTGTGCCCCCTAACAGAGTCTTGCACAAGGCATAGATAGGACTGTGTGATGTGTGTGTGTGTGTGTGTGTGTGTGTGTGTGTGACCATGCTTTGAAAGTGTATGCAGCAGTTTGTGCACACAGTTTTGTTTGGCTGTGGGAATGCTAGGGCAGGGCAGTGGGCTGAGGGAGGTTGCAGTCAGGGAGGACAGGAGAGCCCACTGGTCTGGATCTCTGCCTTTCTCACTCAGGCTCTCCTTGGTCAACAGGTTTGTCTCAGAGGCAGAATTATTTGTGGCTGTGCAAAGCTTCCTCTTGTCTCTGCAGGACCAGGGTGAGCACCCGCCACCAGTGGTCTTCAGAGCCTCCATTTATCTGATTGCAATCTGCCAGGACAAGGACAGTGCCCTAGATGAGGTATGGACCAGAATGCCTGGGTTCTCCTCCTCCTGCACCTCTTTACACAAAGGTTCCTTGGGAGACCACGATAATACATGTGTCGATGGTGGCATAGAGGGGGAGAGTGGGGTGTCAGGGGAGTGGAGGGGAAGGGGGTCCTGACACATATACAGCCTAAGTAAGTTAGCTAATTCTCTCAATAGTCCTGGGAGGTGAAGATGATTGTCTCCACTTATAGATAAGAAAATGGAGAGGAAGGTGAATATAATTTTTCTAGGGCACACACACTGTTAAGTCATGGGGGAGCCAGGACTCCACCTCAGACTTGACTGACCTCCAAGTCTCTTTCCTTGGTACCACCTGTGGTTTGTGCTAGAGAAGAGAGCTGCCAGGTATTATTCCTCCTTCTGGAAACAGTTTATCAAACAAAGTGGATATTTGATCATTATTAATCAAGCAGATCTTGAACACTTTAGTGGTGGCTGTCGTTGTGTGTATCTGTTTCCTCACTGACTCTATCACTTGTTTCAAAGATTACTTCTACTGGCCATGCCTTTCAGTCAGTCTCAACCTAACAATATGCTTCCTCCACTGACTGTTAATTTTGCCTCTTTTTTAGTACATTTGTTGTGGAAAATGTGATGTCAGCAGACCTGGTTTAATTGGAATGGAAGCAGTAAGTTGGAGCGTAGGGCATGCCTTTCAAATGTGGCACACCTGGGCATGCTATTCTGCTGCCTCTCTATGTGATGCTAGCAGCCATTGGTGATCATTGGAATACTTGTATAAAAAAAAGCTTCCTTTCATCAACTATTTAGTTATTCTGATGGGTAGATTATGTAGGAAGCATAGGTTTAATGCTTGATTCTTAAAAAAACTTAAAATTTTTTTCTGGTGCTGGGACCAAACCAGGGCTTCACTCATGCTAAGCACACACTCTGCCACTGAGTGACGCTCCCGGTTCACATTCTTTCCCTTTAATTACCAGTTTAAAAGAACTGAGTTGGTTGCTTAATATCTTCCAAAAATAATTTTAGAAAGGGTTACTAAAAAGTGATACTAAAAGGTGTTACTACAAGGTATTACTAAAAAGTGTTTTTAGTATCACTATAACTTGAGAATTTAAAATATTTGATGTGTTTTAATCATGAGCAGTTACTGTCCTTAAGGCTGAGGCTTAAATTGTCCTATCTTTGGTCAGTGGGAACGTACTCAAGGAGGCATCTAGTCCTAATGTTCCAACCTAGCCCTATTAGTCTTTGTGTGTATGTGGTGCATGCATGTGAAACACAGAGAGAGAAATACTGGGGTTGAACTCAAGGGTGCTCTGTCACTGAGCTAATCCCCAGCCCTTTTTATTTTATTTTTTATTGTGAGACAGTGTCTTGCTAAGTTGCTCAGGCTGAACTCAAACTTGTGATCCTCCTGTCTCAGCCTCCCAGGTAACTGGGATTATAGGCATGTGCCACTGTTCCTGGCTATAATTGATTGATTTTTTTTAATTGGTAGCAGGAATTGAACTCAGGCACTGAACCACTGAGCCACATCCCCAGACCTATTTTGTATTTTATTTAGAGACAGGATCTCACTGAGTTTCTTAGCACTTCACTTTCGCTGAGGCTGGCTTTGAACTCAAGATCCTCCTGCCTCTGCCTCCTGAGCCACTGGGATTACAGCTGCGTACCACAGAGCCCAGCTCGATTTTTTTTTTTTTTATTTCTTAGTTGCCAATGAACCTTTATTTTATTTATTTATATGCAGTGCTGAGAATTGAACCCAGTGCCTCACACATGCTAGGCAAGTGCTCTACCACTGAGCCACAACCCCAGCCCTTGATTTTGTTTTGATAAAATTTCACACTTACAAACAAGTTGCAAGTGGTGGTAACACCTGTAATCCCAGTGATATAAGAAGCTGAGGCAGGAGGATCACAAGTTTAAGACCTGCCTGGGCAGTTTAGCTGTTAGCATAAAAGGAGTGGACCAGATGCAAACTTCATAGATCATCTCAGCTTTTTATTCAGGAACGGGATTACACCTCCAATAGATCCACTCTCCTGGTGGAAAATGAGCCACCCATCAAAGGAGGAGTCTGGTCTTGCATAGATTATACTGGGAGGTGATTTAATTAGTGAGCATATCAATTTGGACATGCAGGAATTTGGGGTCTATTTCACTAATTAATGAATATGTTTGAGCACTCAGGAATTTGGATTTTTTGTTTTTATTGGGCAGTGGAGGGTCTTGGGTCAATGGTCAGTATCTGGAAAGGATTTATTTTGGGAGAGATCAATGCTTAAGTCTCTTCCCAGAGGCTGTCATTCTAGGTTTGATAGACATGTTCTCCCCAGGGTTTGTTTTGTCATGGGGAAGGAATGTATTGGGAAAGGATCAGTGATATCCATGTACGGCTTTCTTTTTCACTCCCTTTTCCCAGACTTTACTCTTTTGGGATTTTTCATTCTTCATATCTAACATTAGCAAAATCCAGTCTCAAAATAAAAAATAAATTAAAAAGGGTTGGGGAGTGACTAAGTGGTAGAACACCTGGGGTCACCTAGTACTGAAAAAAAAAGTTGCAACAATAGTTCAAAGAATGTTCATTTCTCGGATTCATCAGTTTGCATAATTTTGCCTCATTTCATTTTCTTTCTTTTCCTCCAATCTCATCCCCATATTCTTTTTTTCTGAACCATTTGAAAATAATTTTCAGATGAGTTTTAGACGTGCCCTTTATCCATTAAATACTTCAACATGTATTTACTAAGATAAGCATTTTTTTATATATATAACCACAGTACAGTGATCAAAATCAGGAAACTTAACATTGGATGTAATACTATTAGCTAATTTGTAATCAGTAGTCAAATTTCTTTTTCTTTTTCCTTTTTTTGCTGGGGATCAAACCCACTGAGCTACATACTCAGTCCCCAAATTTTTCTACACCGATCATGTTCTTTATAACTATTTTTTCCTAGTCCAAGATTCAGTGTGGAATTACGCACTGTGTTTGGTTGTCATCTCTTATTTAATCTTTTTCTCCTTGGAATAGTGCATGTCCTTGACTTTTTTTTTTTTTTTTTTTTTGAGTACGGAACAGGCTGGATGTTTGTAATTCCAGCAACTTAAGGGATGGAGACAGGAGGAGCTCAAGTTCAAGGTCAGCCTCAGCAACTCAGCAAGACCCTCAGCAACTCAGGGAAACCCTTTCTGAATAAAAAAATCTGGGGATGTAGATCAGTTGCAGAGTGCCCCAGAGTTCAGTCTCCTGCACAAAAACAAACACATAAAATGTGAAGAACAGTCATTTTATAAGACTTGGTTTGGATTTTTGTGAGGTGTCTTCATTATTAGATTTAGGTTGTGCAATTTGGGTAAGAAATTGCCACAAAAGTGAGTTGTATCCTCAGAACACATATCATGAGAGCCACTGATATAAAGTAAGCGCTGGGTGGGGGTGTTTCTCCCCAGAGCGCCTTGGATGAACAACTGAAGACCTGCTGCAATACTGATGCCAGTACGTTTTCCCCAGTCTTGTTTTGGCTATGTTGGGGTCCTAGGTCCTCTAAAAGGTGTATTAAGCTCCTTTCTTTCTTTTGCACCAGGCTGTGGTCAGTGCAATCAGAAAATTCCTGGAAGGAATCTCAGACCTGCACCTGGTCTACACCCACCATCCCCTCCTGCTCAGGTTCTTCCTTTCATATCCAGAGTTGATGAGTAGATTTGGGCATCGAATCCTGGAACTTTGGTTCTTTTGGGAAGAGAGCAGCTGTGAGGAACTGGATGATGTCCCTTCTCCTGGGCAGCCCACCCTTCCTGCCAGCTTAGCAGCCCTCTTCCAGATGGTCAGGAGCAGCCCTAGCATCCTGCTCATTTTGCTGGTAAGTGACACTATTCATTTCTGCATTCAGAAATGGTGGAACTTTTGTTTCTGGGAGCAGGTTTACTGAGCTGCTTCTGCCCACTTCCTGACTTTTCATTGTCTCTATGCGAGTGGGAGGCTTGTAGGTGCCTGGAGTCCCTTTCCTAAGGGACTAAATCCATACCCTTTCCTAAGTCTGATGGAAGTCTATACATTGAGAGGCCTGTGCCTCTCTACTCCCCAGGGGACGTAACTATAATAAGTGGGTCTCAGTCACCATTCCATTCACTTCTTTGTCCTCTCTCTCAAGCAGATTCTGATAAGGGTTTAATGTAAAAGGAGACCCTTAGGGCATGTAGACCGAGATGTCTGGTGGCAGAGTTGGTCTCTTTTCTTCCTTGTCACAACTTGTATGATAATATTACATATGCATAACACACATGGGCATACCAAGAATTGTCAGAAACCCATTTGTTTTTATGATGCAAGACATTACTGTAATTCCCATTAGGTGTATCAGTTTTAGGTAAGGTAAGTTGCCGATTGTGTGTAATTTTTAACATACTGACTTTAGTGGCACCCTTTTTTCCTTCCACTCAAGAGAACACATTCAAAAATGAATTAATGAGAATAATTTTATAGAGATAACTGCTGTAATGTACATGTATATATGTGTATGATACATTCCCCTCCCCAGCACTGAAGATTGATCCCAGGGATGCTCTACCATTGGACTATGTCCCCAGCCCTTTCTGTTTTGGGGGGTGGGTACTGGGGATTGAATCCAGAAGCATTTTGCCACTGACCAACATTGCCAGCTCTTTCTGTTTTTTATTTGTATTTTTATTTTTGGAACCTGGGATTAAACTCGGGGGCACTCAGCCACTGAGCCACATCCCCAGCCCTATTTTGTATTTTATTTAGAGACAGGGTCTCACTTAGTTGCTTAGCACCTTGCCCGGGCTGAGGCTGACTTTGAACTCGAGATCCTCCTGCCTCAGCCTCCAGAGTCACTGGGATTACAGGTGTGTGCCACCACGCCCAGCTCTTTTTATTTTTTGAGACAGGGTCTTGTTAAGTTACTGAGCCTGGCCTCAAACTTGCTATCCTCCTGCCTTAGCCCCCTGGATTCCTGGGATTATAGGCATATGCCACCGCACCCCAGCTAAAAAATTTTTTTGTTTCTCTACACTAAGATTTCATCTTGTACCAGTCAGAATGGCAGCCATCAAGAATGCAAACAAAAATAAATGCTGAAGAGGATGTTGACAAAAAGGAACACTTTTACATTGTTCTTAGGATTATAAATTAGTACAACTACTATGGAAATCAATATGGAGGTTCCTCAAAAGACTAGACATGAAACCACCATGTGACTCAGCTATACCACTCCTTGGTATTCATCCTAAAGAGTAAAGCCATCCTATTATATATACGTGCCCATGTTTATAGCAGCCTAGATGTCCATCAACAAAAAAAAATGTGATATATATATATATACACATATATATATATATCACTGTTTATATACACACACACACACATATATATACACACATACACACAATGGAGTTTTATTCAGCCATAAATAAGAATGAAATTGTGTAATTTTCAGGAAAATAGATGGAACTTGAGACCATTATGTTAAGTGAAATAAGCCAAACTCAGAAAGTCAAGTGTCATATGTTTTCTCTCATGTGGAAGCTAGAGAGGAAAAAGGAAAAGAAAGGTGGTGGTAGGAGTAGGGATCTCTTCAAAATCAAAGGGAGCTCAGTAGAGGAAAGGAGGGATCAGGTGTTGGGGGAAGAGGAGCGAGGGAGGAAGTGCTGGGGAATACTGGCCAAATTATATTGCTATATTGTGTGTATGTGTGAATATGTAACAATAAATCCCATAATTATGTACAACTATAATGCCAATAAAAAATGTGGAAATAAATTTTTTTTTCATTTTTGCAGTATGGGAGATTGAACCCAGGGTTGCTGTATCACTGAGCTACATCCCTAGACTTTATAAATTTGAATTTTGAGATAGGTCTCACTGAGTTGCTGAGGCTGGCCTTGAACTTGCAATCCTCCTGCTTCAGCCTCCCTTGCTCAGATGACTGGACTGTTCCACCACATCTGGTCTCAGCCCTTTTTATTTTTTATTTTGAGACTGGATCTAACTAAGTTGCTTAGGCTGGCCTCTAACTTGCCATTCTCTTGCCTCAGACTCTGGAATAGTGCACTTTCACACCCAGTCTGTGATTTACATAATTTTTAAAAATTAAATTATTTGTACTTTTTATACTTGTGTTTAGTCAGAGATTGCTAGTAATAGGTCCCAGACTGATTATAGTATGCCACTGTGGGAGACACTCAATTTAGAACCATTGCCCTCAATGTCATTTTACCCACTCAGCATCCTCAGTCCAAGGAGGATCACACAACCCTGACAGAGAAGAGTTAGGGGTCCTTTGATGCTCTTTTCATTAACAAACATGATTTTCTTCATTGGAGTTACTTTGGTGGCAATAACACCTTCATGTTATTACTCTACATCCTTAGTCACCTGTATCTGTCTATATTCACACACACACATACACACACACTCCCTACTCAGACTAAAATCTTGACCTCCCTTCCCTGAGATCTGTTGTCTTATGAGGTGACACATATTTTGACTTGACAGGGGCTATATTCATGTTTTAGACCAAATTCTTCCTTGGAAGGAATGGGTTAAAAATAAAGCTTTAGTACATAGGGGAGGAGAGCAAGATGGGACTTGAGGGACAGTATCAGTGGACAAAGCTAAGATACTAGGTTTTCTTTGCCAGATGACATATTCAAGGTCAGTTCCTCACTTATAAATATTTACTAACCCATTGAATTGTGTCTGGACAGATCAAAGTCTTTCCCTCTGTCCCCCCAAAAGAATTTAGAACCTCTGAGAGATAATAATGATAATATATATGTGTATGTATACATAAATATAAATATATATACAAATATATATAAAATATATTTCTTTTTAAACAGATGAAGAAGTAGGTTTAGAGATATTTCCCATGGTCAAAACAGTTTAAATTAGCTGGGTGCAGGGGTGCATGCCTGTAATCAGAGCTATTCAGGAGGCTGAGGCAGAGGATTGCAAGTTCCAGGCCAGCCTGGGCAACTTAGTGAGACCCTGTCTCAAAATGAAAATAAAAAAGGTCTTGGGGATGAAGCTCAGTGGTAGAGCTCTTACGAATTCAATCCCCAGTACTGAAAAAAAAATGGGATTAAAACCCAGATTTTACTCCTGATGTTCTTTCCAATACTCTAAGCTAACTTTTACAAGGAAAGCTAAACCAATCATAAAGATAGAGGCTTCTCTGAGCTTAGTTTTCTCCATGTAAAATGGAAATAACATGCGGATGAAGGAGGTGGTCTGTAGGAACACTCATGGTGTGCTGTATGCAATAGGCCATAACTCACTAGTTATTGATTCTGACTCTGAACGAGGTAAAGAATGTTCAGCTCAGCGAGGCTGATTGAAATGCCGTGTAGCTAATAAGAGTCATAGTCGTGACTGGAGCCCAAAGCTAATGACTTTTCACTAAATTAGATCCTAGAAATGTCAGTGGTAAAAAAGAACAGTAAGGAACAACTCTGTTGACTGTTCAAATATATAA
Source organism: Glaucomys volans (assembly GCA_020662805.1). Lineage (NCBI taxonomy): Eukaryota > Metazoa > Chordata > Mammalia > Rodentia > Sciuridae > Glaucomys > Glaucomys volans. The sequence goes on from JAJEJO010002075.1 coordinate 383,021, forward strand.
TTCATACCATTTCTCCCCAGCTCCTAGCCACAGGAGGGGAAAAGAGTCTAAAAATATGTGTTGGTACCAATTTCTGTTTTTGAGATGGGTAATTAACAGCTGAAAACAAAGCTGTTAATTGCCACTGTTATCAACGGGTGGTCCTTCATGTAGGTTGTTTAGATGTGAAAAACAATGATGTCACAGAAGCTGTTTGTTTCTTGCTTGGCCTACTCACCCTGATAGGTCCAGTTCCAAGGAAGTTTTGGATAGCTATGGGCAGCAAAGACTGCACCGTGAACTATGGTTCCACCTAGCACCTTCCCCCGGACCTGTGTGGCGTGGTTGTGTACACATCTTCCCCCAGCTTCACTGTGGCCACCAAGAACCAAGTAGTCCCTTTTCCTTTGGACCTTTAATATTCATTTACTCTGGGGGCTGGGGTTGTGGCTTAGTGATAAAGCACTTGGCTAGCATGTGTGAGGTAGTGAGTTCGATTCTCAGCACCACATATACATAAATGAATAAAATAAAGGTCTTAATATCTAAAAAAATTTTTTTAAAAAGCCACCATATGGCTGCTGCTAACAGATAAGGGTGTTGTCTGACTTTCTCTTAAATAAATAAATAAATAAATAAATAAATAAATAAATTCATTTACTCAGATTTCTTCATTTCTGGCCCTTTTTATTTTTTACTTTGAGGCAGGGTCTTGAGAGAGGTTGAGTTGCTGAGGGTCTCACTGAGATGCTGAGGATAGCCTCAAACTTGTGATCCTCCTGCCTCAGCCTCCTGAGTTTCTGGAATTACAGGTGTACACCACTTCGCCCAGCTCTGTAACAGTGGGGCAGGGATGACTTGTGATAGGGACCAGGAAATTGGTTTGGTCTTGGGCCCCATGACCTTGGGCTAATCACCCCTCCCCCAGACTTTAGCCTCATTCTTTGTAAAGTAAAAGAGTTGGATAAAATTATCTAGATTTTCTTCAATTTTGTGATTTCCTCCTGAAGATGTTTTCTGTATCCCTACAGGATGACAAAGATGAAGCAGATCTCATCCCTTCCTTTCATTAATTTTATGTGTAGTAGATTTTACAACTCTACTACTTTCTTTTTAAAGTTTCTTTTGAAGTCGCAGATGTACAGAATGCCTTTATTTTATTTATTATGTGGTGCTGAGGATTGAACCCTGTGCCTCACACTTGCTAGGCAGGTGCTCTACCACTGAGCCACACACTAGCCCTCTACTACTTTCTTGATAGACAAACTAATTAATCTGCCCCAGTTTCCTCATTTGAAAAATTGGCATGACATGTAACTATTGTGAAGATATGTACAAACAAACATGGCTGTTGTATAAGCACAGCTCAGCACCTGACACTAATAGGCCCTAACTGAGCAGCTGCTAATAATATTATAGTTATTTCTTTAGCAGCTGTAAGGTTTATGAAGAACCAAGCCAGATGCCCTTTGTCCCCACGCTTCCTTGCCTGCCCAGTGGTTAGCACATCAGGATGTGTCTGGCAAGGTGCCCTGTAGCCGTGTCTCTGTGTGTTAGGAGCTGTCTTCCCTGCAGAGGAAGTCTGTGTGCGACCTTGGATTCACAGAACCCAGTCCTAACTGTCCTGGCACGTTAGCCTGTCCAGAGGAGTTGACTCCTTTAGGCTGGTAGGTGCCAGGAGCTATCAGCAGGGCAGCCACTGGTGCAGCTTCTGACTGGTTGTGCATTTTAACACTCAGTAAAATAACTCTGAAAACAAGACAAAGAACAGTGTCCTTTTTCATCTTCTGAACTCAAGGCCTTACATCTTGGGACAGGGATGGGCAGATGCCATGGCAGAAAAGGGGCCTGACCTGGTCCCCACTTCCCTTCCTGTGCCCTGAATCTGTCTCAGCCCATCCTTTGGTGTGACATCTCCATCCCTTTTTCCTCCCTCTCCCTAAAGGCACTCTCAGGTTCTCTGTCCTGAGAACAAAATCTTCCTGACCCTAATACTTCCATTGCAGGAGGGAGGCATCCTGAAAAGCAGCAAGTTGGGCTTGGGTCAGGAGACCTACATTCATATCCTTTGAGCCACTTGGTGATTCTGGGCAAATCATGTAATCTCTGTGAGCCTCTACTGGCTCCTGTCTGGGAAGGACTTAATAGGATAGGTCTGTTTTCAGGATGGCGTGAAGAGCCAGTGCACCCAGTTGAACTTTTGTTACAAAACAGGCACTAAGTAAGACTTAACCCAGCTTTGGTGACCCTGTCATTCTGGGTACTCCCCTGGCTCTTTTCTTCACTGTCTACCTGTCATCCCTGGTCCTGATGCCCTCTGAACTCTGGCTTCTTTCCTGCTCAGGACCTTGTCTATTCCAGTCCAGTGGACACAGCCCGAAAGGTACTGATCATCCTGAGGACCTTCCTGAAGAGGAATGAGGATGTCCAAGTGAATGGTCTCATCCGAGGCCACTTCTTGCTCATCCTGCAACACCTGTTGGTGGAGCATGGGGCTTCCCCCTCAGGAGGTCAGTCTGCAGGTGCCTTGGGTATGTTTTACTCTGAAGGTCAGTGAGGAATGGGCAGCTCTGCCTTGGTAAGGTGTGCTTGAGGAGAGAAAATCAGGGTTTTTGCAGCAAAAGAAAAGTCAGGCCAGTGTGACATAACATTCTAGGTTTAGTGTGTGTGTGCATGTGTGTAATGTGGGTGGGTGTATTTGATGTGTGTGTGCGTGTCCCCACCCTTCACGGCATGTGCTCAGAGCTGTTTGTCATGAGAATGGCAGCACCCACTGGGAAGAAGAGGGAAATCTGGGGGAGGATGGAGATCCAACGGTGCCCTGGGAAGGGGTTGGATCTGTGATGTGTTGGAAATTCCCAGTGAGATCCAGGATAGTTTCCAAATCTGGAGTGGGACCCCTGGAGTCAAGGAAGTCAATGTTGGTACAGTATGAAGATACTGAAAATTGGGATGGGTTTGTCTTTTCCTATTTTTAGAGAGACCGTATATTTTTAACTTAATTTCTGAGCCATCTATCCAAAGTGGGAGAAGATCCGGGACTTATTTGGTCCAGTCCTGCCTAAGGACTGGGATTTAAGGGCATTTGAAGGAGCTGAGTCCTTCCTTTGCAAGGAAGAACCAAACATGTCTAACTGGTAATACTGCCTAAGAACCACATGATTTAGTGGAAATTATAGTGGAAAGGAAGGCCATGGGCATAAAATTCAGATTTGAGTTCAAGTTCTGGCCCAGTTTGTTACAGCCATTATATGTCTCAGTTTGTTACAGCCATTACAAGAGAATACCGTAGACAGTGACTTAGAAATAACATAAATTAATTCCTCAAAGTTCTGAAGGCTAGGAAATCTAAACTCAAGTTACCAGCAGACTTGGTGTCTGGTAAGGCTCCACTTTCTGCTTCATAGACATCTTGCTGTGTTCTCACATGGCAGAAGGGGCAAGGGAAGGAACTCTTTGACTTCCTTTTCTAAGGGCACTAATCCCATTCACAAGGGCTCTGCCTTATGACATAGTCACCTACCAAAGGCCCCACTTTCTAATACCATTACCCTGGGGATTAAGATTTCAACATAAGAATTTTGAAGGTCACAATCGTTCAGACTACAGAACCCTTGCCTAACTGTGCACCTTAAAGAGAAGCCTGTCAGCCACTATGATCCTCAGTTTCTTAACTGCAAAGTAGAAACAATATCTGTTTCACAATGGATTAAGTGAAACAATGAATTCCTGGTACCGACTCAGAGTTATCACTCAGTGTGTCAGTTACCCTGTCCCCCATGAAGGAGGAAGAAGTGGCAAATCCCCCCAAAACCCTGATCCTTTGGAAATAGAGAATTCAGCCCCTGATTCAGGGCTGTTTATGGCAGGGAGGGGTATCTGACCTTCAGATGATCTGAGCTCAGACTCCTGACCAGCCCTTGTGTTCTCAACAGCCTCGGGAAACCTGCCACTGTTGCTGAGCCTCCTCTCTTTGGTGCAGCTGAGGAACAAATCAGCACAAGAACTGGACAGTATGGCCATGAAACTCCTTCACCAAGGTGCCTGCCTCCTTGGGACTGAGCTCGAGAGCCCAGGGCTAGACCTACACTGTGCCAGTGTTCTCTTCCTCCTTCCATTCTTTCATTTCTTTGGAAGAAGCTAGTAGCTCAGCCTGACCCCAGGGGCATCTTGCTGAAAGACCTTTTGGGGGTTCCTCTCCTTGTTCTTAGGGAGTGTTTGGAAAACTCCCACCCCCAGCCAAAATCAGCATGTGACAGGCACAAGCTCTGTAGTAAGGAAGGCCCAGGCTTGCAGCTCAGCTTAGTCACTAGGTATGTGATGGGCAGCAGTCACCCTGCCTGTATCAAACCTAGGCTCCTCCTAGGTAAGATAATGGTACTTCCCTGATGTTGAGATAGGAATACCTGGTCTGATAGAGGTAGAACACCACACAGTGCTTGGCACACAGTAGGTCTTTAACAGATACTGTCTGTCGATTCATGTTTCCTGGGACTGAGTCAGCTCTCCACCTCATTGCATAGCCCACTCAGCTCAGATGACCAAGCTCACAGTTCTCTAGATGTCTTTACTACCCATACTCCAGTCCTCATTGGGACCTTTCACTGTTCGTGAATACAGTTGCTACTTCATAGGCAGAAAGAATTGTTGAGAGAAGTTTGAAATTAATGGAAAAATGACTTGTTTTCCATGTCTGTAGACTCAGGTCCTCTGGCTATAGGGGAGGAGGGGACGCTTTTCCTGCCAGATCCTAATCCTTGTCAAGAGATGATCAGTGTTAGGCTCAGAAAGGGTCTCTGAGATGCCTGCAGACCCTACCTCTGCCTGGTGCTGGTCATCACTATTCACCTGTCGGACCAAGGCTACCATCAAGCTGGAGGGAGATCTGTGTGTGACAAAATCGGCCTTCAAAAGGGCCTCTAACAAAGAGGAGAAAGAGGCTGAAACCTGTGTGTGAAATGTAGTAGCTCTACCTGTAATCCCTGAGGACTTCTGTTGGAGAACACTGGGAGGAAAGAATTGTGGTTCCCAGGGTAGACACTAGTGGGGAGAGTCCTGCTTATCGGGTTGACCACAAGCCAGTGAGAAGTCAGAATGTAATATGGCTGCTAAAAAGTGCATAAGGACTTAGTAAGGTATAGGGAGACAGGGAGTGGTAATTCCCAGGAGGAGAGGAAAATGTTCTATAGATGTCTACTCTTCAGTGTAGTATCTGTTCTGTTAAGGGATGGGGAGTGCAGAAGAGGCACCTAATCTGGCCTCGAAAGATTACAGGGGGATTTGTTGGGAAAGTGAACTTTGAACTGAATCTTGATTGCTGACTAGGAGTTAAGGAGTTAGCCAGAGGGAGGTGATAGAGAGGACATGGCAAGAGGTGGGAACTGCATGTGATTATTATAGAGTTCCCATGGGAAGGCAGTGTGCTCCATTGCTAGGAGAATTGGGAGGCTAGATGGTCTCATGGAGCAAGCACTTCCGCTAGGGTGGCAGGTTGGCCTAGTTGACCTTCAGAGACCCTTGCATTTGGAGTCTGTGATGGCATACACACAATTAAAGGATGCCCTTGACCAGCTCAACTTGCATGGTTTGTTCTGGCTAATGTGTAGCCTTGGGCAGCGTCCCTGGTTTGTTCAGATGGAAGGTGTGACCATACCTTCAGGCTTGTCACTTTCCATTCACTGTAATGTCAGAGACACTTAGTTTGTGCTTGCTCCCCAAGACTGACGTCTGAAATTAGTAGTTGTGGGCTCTCATCTGTGAGAAGTGTGACTGTTGGTGTTCTTTAAAGCCCTGGATTGCCGCACAGTAGGCCGCTGTAAGAGACTCATCTCTTACAGTGAGCAAACTGTGTGGGAAGTGCAGCCCCAATGATGTGGACATCCTGCAGCCCTCCTTCAACTTCCTGTACTGGAGCCTGCATCAGACCACGCCCAGCAGTCAGAAAAGAGGTGCAGGGGCCCAGGCGGGGGCAGTGAAGAGGAAGGGTGCTGGGCAGTGTTTGTGGCCCTCGATTTTTTTTGTCTTAAAAAAAGTAACTAGGGGTGCATGTGTGGCTGGTGCTCATAGGTCCTCTTAGATTCTGAGAACCTGTGGTTTTAAGTGATTCTGGGATTCTTGGGCCTCATGCTAATTCTTTTGTTTGTTTTGTATGCTTGAAGCCCCACTAGGTGTGAGCACCTAGTACTCCTGTGTAGCATGTGGCCCTTGCCCTGTCCCTACAGCTGCTGCAGTGCTCTTGAGCACCACAGCTCTGGTAGAGCTTCTGGAGAAGATGCTGGCACTAACCTGGACAGAGATGGGCTCGCCCACCTGGGCAGAGGCAAGCTCTCCCAGGACTGCACTGCTCTGCTCTGCCTGGCTGCTCACTGCCTCCTTTTCTGCCCAGCAGCACAATGGCAGTTTGCAGGTTAGTCTCTCACTCTGTGATTTTGAAGCATGGAATGGCACCTCAAGGAAGGAATGAAAATTCTGAATTCTGTCCCCAACTCTATGGCTTATTAATTGTGTGAGCTTGGCAAGGTACTTAACTATTTCTGAGTTTGTTTCTTTACCTACAAGGTGGTGCAAAACATCCCACAGTTGTTGCCAAGTTGATTTACATTAATTCTTTTAACACACATGAATCATCTACATGTCAAGCTGTATTCTTGGAACAAGAGGAATAAACAAGGAATACAGCATTTTCCCTACTCTTAGGGAACTTGTAGTCTAAACAAAGCCTCAAAGTTAGTAAGATTGTACTCAGTGAAGACGGTGAGAAAAGGCATTCCAGGTAGAGGCCCTGTGAGCAGACATGAAGCTGCACAAATTTAGGGCACGGGGTCTATATTTGGAGAGAAGTGAGGTATTCTCTGTGGCTAGAATGTGGGGGTGAAGGGAGTAGATCAGATTGGACAGGGAGCCTGGAGCAAGCCCATGACCTTGAAATGCTGAAGGGCAAGCTGTGAAGTGCCACAAATGGTTAGCTGTCTTTGTTAGTGTTTAGGAAGGTGACAGAGACAACGGAAGAGCAGCGGGCACATCCACAGAGCACCTCTGTTCCTCCCTGCCTCTCCCCCATGCGTCTTGTCATCACAGCACCCTGTGGCACTCCCCTGAGGGCTGCTTCATGCATCGCCCCAAGGTGGGCTGCTCCTCCTGGACAAAAATCATCCTGGCTCACGGGGTGGTGACAAGCTGCAGCAGATCCACACTTTGGCAGACTTTGCAGATTGCTACATGTGGTTGATTTGTGATAGGAACCTTTCCCTGTGATCTGCACCTTGTCCCTGGCTCTGCTCTGGCCCTTGATTTACACCTGGCCAATCACCTCTTCCTCAGGAGCTGCACTGCCCTGACCTGTTCATCAGTCCTCACCACCGATGTGGCCTGTTGCCCATCTCCTGGCCAGCAGCCTCATCCTCCCCTGTACGTCCTGTCATGCTCTGTTCTTTCTCCAGACTCCTTTGGCAGCTTTTCTGTCTTCCTCTTGGCTTGGCCCACTGCAGCCTTACCTCTTGTGATTTCCACCCTTCTTTCCTGTCAGCTGGTCAAGTGTGTGTTCTTTTCTCAGTCAGCTCTGCTCTTTCAGATCTCTATAATTATATTGATACTGAGAACAGAACCTAGGGGCACTTTACCACTGAGTTACATCTCCAGTCCTTTTTATTTATTATTTTGAGGCAGGACTTCACTAAGTTACTGAGGCTGGTCTCAAATTTACAATATCCTGCCTCAGCCTCCCAAGTTTCTGGGATTACAGGCATGCACCACTGCGCTCAGCTTCATTTATTTATTTTTAACAAACTTTATTTTTGGAACAGTTTTACATAGATTTATAGAAAAATTGAGCAGATAGTACAGAGTTCCCATATAGTTTTTATATTAGCATGATATCTCCATACCTTTTTACAGATTGATTCTTCTGCCTAGAACCTGCTGCTTCCATCAGCCAACAGAGATTTTTAAGTTTTTTTTTTTTTTTCCAGTGCTGGAAATTGAACTCAGGGCCTTGTGCATGCTAGACAAGTGCTCTACCACCGAGCCAGCCCAACAGGGATACTTAAGGAACTGCTTTGTGTCAAACTCTGACACAGACAAGAAGAACAGTAGTTCTTGCCCTCAGACAAGCTGGTGTCCACCAGACAGCTGGTGTCCTGGTTGAGGAGAACAGTGTGACATGCAGTGCATGTTCACCAAGGCTGATCCTCGGCTGTTCCTCATAGTTGCTCTAAAGGGAGTGATGCAGGTGGTGTAGTCTTCATTTCATAAAGGAAAGCAGGCTGGTAGAGGTGCAGTGACTTGCCCAAGGCCACAAGGGAAGCAAGTGGCAGTGCAGGGTTTTGATCTGGCATGTCTGACTCCAAGTCTTCTGAGTTAGGTGAGTGGTGGTAGAGCCAGAGACAGAACCACAGACAAAGCTAGAGAAGGCTCCCTGGTGGAGGAGGCCATTGACGATAGGGGAGATTTGGGAGAATAGTTCTTTAGGTACCGGCATGATTTTCCTCCTCACACTCCTGAAGCCTGAACTGGTAAGTCTGAGAGGACTCTGTGGCCTCCTCTGTCCCCTTACAATGCAGTGGGTATGTACGTGGTGTGGGGGGTAGGAAGGGTTTGAGGGCAGGCTATTTTCTGCTTAGGCTCCCAGAACATGGGGCTTAGCCCTTTACCCCCTGCCCTGCCAGGTTCACCAGACACTGTCCGTGGAACTGGACCAATTATTGAAGATCCTCAGCTTTCCGAAGAAAAAGCCTGCATTGCTCTCAGGTGTGGGTTCTGGAGTCTCCAGTGGAAAAAGAGCTTTTCCCCTAGATTCTGAGATAGGCCCACCCACTCAGACAGCCTAAGGTCACTCCATAACTATCCAATCAGCATTGTCTTCCCCTCCTGTGACAGAGTTGGGTGGGAAATGGGAAAGGAGGTAGGGACCTGGGGTGAGGAGTCTCTTGCTTTCAGCTGCCATCTTACGTTTCCTGCGGACAGCACTGCAGCAAAACTTCAACTCTGCCCTGGTGGCCCTGGTACCCTCAGGGTCCTGGCCACTACCAGCTCCTGAGGATACTGTTCTAGCTCCACTGGGAACATCACAAGTGCTGACCCTGGTGATCGGACTACAGAACCTTCTTGTGCAGGTAAGGTCCTTGCTGAGTGGGCCCCTGGTAGTGGGAACTGCTTCTCTCAGGGCAACAACAAGAAGGGTTAGTGCCTGTCAAGAGCCTGGTATCTCAACAGGGTGCAAACTGGGTTCCTCACTGAGAAGTCCAGGGGTCACTATTGGCTTCAGGCACAACAGGGTCCCAGAGCCTCAGACAGTGCCATCAGAACTCTGCTTCCATCTATTGGTTCTGCATTCCTCACTGTCAGCTTTGACCTCAAAGAATAGTAGGATGAGCAACAGCAGCTCCAGCCTTATATCCTCCCAGTGGAAAGAAACTTTCTCAGGTTTCTAGAATTGAGTCTCATTAGCTTGGTGTGGGTAATGTACCCATCACCATTGCCAGGTCATGGGATGTTCTGCTTGACCTGGCCTGTGCCCTCTTGGAGCTGGAGTGTATGGTCAGCTCTTCATAGTTCACTGAATCTGGAGGAAGATTATTACCAGAAGAAGAAGGAATGAATCCTGGGCAAGCAACACAGATGTTCACTTCAGAGGAGTTTGTGTTTTACAGTTCAAAGGATCCTTGGAGATAATTATTTATCCAACCATTACACTGAGCCTCTCAATTAGTGTCAGGACCTGTGAAGGGTGTTGGGAGTCCCAGTGGAACTGTGCTAGGGGCCTGTGCTAGGTTAGTGATTGCTGAATCTTGTCCTGTGGTACATCTATGCACAAGGCTCTGTGCTCTTCAGGGACCACACATCCATCACGATATAGCACTAAATAGCACTCAGCTTTCTATTTTAAGTTTTCATTTTCATATCAGTTTCCCCCACCAGGATGTGGGGAGTGGTTGGGGAGAGCCTTAAGGACAGGGACTGAGTCTGGTTCATTTTTGTGTCTCCTTTCCCTTTTGGGGTTCAAAACTAGCTAAGAATTTAGGAGTTGGATCACTCCACCACTGAGCCACATCCCCAGCCCTATTTTGTATTTTATTTAGAGACAGGGTCTCACTGAGTTGCTTAGAGCCTTGCTAAATTGTTGAAGCTGGCTTTGAACTCTCAATCGTCCTGTCTCAGCCTCCCAAGTGCTGGGATTACAGGAGTGCGCCACCACGCCTGGCGGATGAGAACCAATATGTCAGCTTTATTTGCCAATAAACATATACTAGAGCATAGCTGGTACTTGAGTTAGAATGTTTCGTTTTGTTGCCTGAAAAATTTCAAACATTTAGCAAAGATAAAAGAGTTTTAAAATGAACACCCACCACCTAAGTTTCTACCATTAACATTTTACTATACCTCATCATATCTATTCAAAATGAACTTTTAAACCATTCTTTCTCCCAGCCAGACTGACTGGCTCACAGGAGGGAAAAAATGTGCTGCATTTTGATCATTTAGCCAGCTGGCCACAATCTTAAGAGTTTAAGTTATGGGAGGAGGAATTTAATATCTTCATTCTAGATGGCACAGTCAGTGTTAAGCTATCTTGTCTGTTAGATAAATCCCTCCTGAGGTGAGGAGAGCCAGTGAGAGAAATGCTTTTTGTCTAATAGGGAGGGGGAAATGATTCCCTTATACAAAAGATAATAGAGCTTGGCACAGAATTGGCATCAATTATTGTTTGTTGAATGAAAAAAATGAATGAGGACACAAATGAACATGACATGATTCTAGCCATTTAGACACTCTCACAGATTGTAGAAAACACACAAAGCCATTCCCACAGTCACCCATTTACCAATGAATGAATTCATCACCTCCCCAAAGTCCCACCTCTCAAATATCATCAAAAAATGCCTTTGGGAATTAAGTTTCCACAACATGAAATTTGGGAGACACATTCAAATCATGGTAGAGTTCTTTCAGGCTTACTTCTGATTCAAATCTAGCTGCTACATCCCTGGGGAAATTGGGTAAGGGGAAAAGGGTAAATCTGCCCAAGGAAGAGGCAGATATCCTTCCTACTCAGACTTGTCTTTCTGCTTGGTGGGAGTGGAATATGTTGTTATCAGATTGGAAATACAAGAGCTAATTAGTTTTATAGACTTGAATGATCTCAGGATCATTCCTACAGGAGCAGATGCTGATGTCAGGTTAAGGATTCTATGAGTAGGAGGTGAGGAGGATGGGAGAGAGAATACCGTGTGCTGAGTGCCTGCTCTCTTCAAGGCACTTGACAAATGTTCACGACTCCTCTATAAAATGGAAAATATCATCTCAGTTCAATAAACAGGGAAACAGTCCCAGAGATGTTAAATAATACACCTGTGGTAAGATACCTTCAGGCCAGGATTCAAAGGTAGGTCTTTTTGGTCACAAAATTCATATTCTTTCAGTGTCCCAAGAAGTACATCTTGTGAACAGGAGTCATTGTTACCTGAGCAATAGTCCCTGGTTTTCCTAATGCCCAGCCCCCTGGCCCCTCACCCACAATCCAGGGGTTAAATAGATACAGGGCTATTTAAGAATAACTAGAGCTCCTCATCAGGTGTGAAAACTGGTGTGCTGACCTATGGCTGCATGATCTTGGGTACCTGGGAAGAGACTGGAAGTGCCCACCAGTTGAGTTCAGTTTAGGTTAGAGAAGAAAGGGTGCTGGATCTGGAATAAGGAGACTTTGCTTTTGGCTTAGACCTGCCACTCAGGTAGCCTCAAGTCAAGTGTTTTCTCTCTAGGCCTTGGTTTGCTTGGTTGTAAAACTAGGTGGGTGGATTAGCTCAACCATTTCACACCATGTGTCTTGGATACCTTTGGAGTTCTGTGAGGAGGTTCAGGGTGGCTTAAAGAGGGAAGAGCATTTCCTTGTGCATTGCATGAAGACATTGACCACTAATGAGTGTTTACTTGATCCCAAGCACCGTTAAATACTATTTCCATTTTCTCATATAACCCTCTCAGTAAGCCACATAATCTTTTTGTCCCCACTCAAAAAGATTAATAAGTTTAAAGAAAAGTTAAAAAAAAAACATTAAGTAAGTTGCCCATGGTCACACAAATGGTAAGAGAGTAAGCAAGGATTCAGATAGATTCAAGTCTATTTGATACTCAACCTCCAGCATGGTGACAGCATAGGATTTTTGTTAGGTTGTTTTTTATTTCTTTTTAACAATTAGCTTTATAGAGCTATAACTTATATATTATAAAATTCACCATTTTTAACTGTACAATTGGATGAGTTTTGACAAGTACAGTTTTATAAATACAATCGGAATCATGATATAGAACATATTTATCACATTTGAAAGTTCCCTTATTCTCCTTTGCTGTCAATTTCCTCTTCCCATCTCTGACCCTTGACAAACTTTAGTCTGCTTTCTGTCACTCTACTGTTAACTTTTCTAGAATTTCATATAAATTATATGATATGTTATAGGTGTTGTTTCTAGCTTCTTTTGCTTAGTTTAATGCTTTTGAGATCCATTTGTGTGTATTAGTAATTCATTTCTTTTTATTGTTAAATTGTATTCCTTTATATGGCTATATTTTGTTTATTTATTCACCTATTGATGGGCATTTGGAATTTCCAGATTTTTAGCATTATGAATAAAGTTGCTTTTAATAATGAAGTACAAATCTTTACATGGATATATGTTTTTATTTTTCCTGGGTAAGTACCTAGAAGTGGGCCTACTGGGTCAAATAATGCATTAGTGTTCTAATACTTTGTAACAAATTACCATAAACTTAATGACCTTAACAACCATCTGTAATTTCACAATTTGGTAGGTTAGATGTTTGGTTAGACTCAGCCAGGTTCTCCACTTAGGGTTCCACAAGGCTGAAATCAAAGTGTTAACAAGGCTGGATGCTTATCTGGTTCAAATGAATTCTTCCCCAGGAACTTCTTTCAGCTCTTCAAGGTTGCTCAAATTCTTCCTCACGAGGCCTCTTCATCTTTAAACCAGCAATGTTACATAAAGTCTTTCACACTTTAACTCTCTGATTCTTCTTCTGTCATTAGACAGACAACTCTGCTCCTAAAAGGTTCATGTAATTAGTTTGGGCCCATCTAAACAATCTCCCTTTTCCCATATAATGTAATAAACTCACAGGAGATCATCTGAGGTAAAGGTCATGGACCATCTTAATATTCTGCCTACCGCATATGGTAATTACATGTTTACCTTTATAGGAAACTACCAAATTGTTTTCCAAAGTGGCTGCACCATTTTGCCTTTCCAACAAGAGTTCCAATTTCTCCACATTCTCACCAACACTTGGTATTGTCAGTCTTTTCAAGTTTAGCCATTGGTGGGTATGTAGTTGTATCTCTTGGTAGTTTTGTTTTGCATTTCTCTGACTGATGATCATGAGATTGTCTTCATGTGCTTATTAGAGCATAAAATTTTGTTTGATGAAAGGTTCTACTGTTTTTTAAGAAATTGGTTGAAACCCACTGGCCTAGATACTGTGGAGTCTTCCAATGTCTGTAATCTGTGAATCTCTCAGTAGGGTCCCAGATCCATCTTCTTTTCTGAAATAAAACTCTGTCTTGAAAAGGCATTGTGCTCTGTGGGTGAGAGATGAAGACAAGAATTCCACAGGGCCACATCCCAAATCTGAAATTCTGAAATCCAAATAACTCTGGTAACCAAATGTTTTTTTCTTGGTTAACACCAAAACCCATTGGTAGCAAAACTTGACCCTAATTTCTGTTCTTGTTTTTGCTTTTTGTCTTTGTTTTACAGAAGGACCCTCTGTTGTCACAGGCCTGTGTTGGCTGCCTGGAGGCCTTGCTTGACTACCTGTATGCCCGGAGACCAGACCTTGGTAGACGTCTTCCTCATTCTCTTATGTTCCCTGGGGGAGATTGGAGGGAGTCAGCCCTTGCCACCTTTCTTCCAAAGGCTTCCATCCCCTATTGTGTGATTCATACTCATTTGTTTAAGTCTTTTAACAGTACTGCGAAGTACTGTCATGCCCATTATAAAACTGAGGACACTGAGGTTCAGAGAGATCAGGTGACCTACCCAACTATGGTCTCAAAATGCTCTTAAATGGCAAAGCCCTTCCTGTTGCCCTCCTCCCACAATCATGGGATATACTGTTTCACTGGGCCAGTCAGCATAGATGGATAGCTCAGGGAAGAAAGAAACCTGTTGGGGCAGCCTGTCCGATGCCCTGCCTGAAGCTGAGTAGCCCCCTTTGGAGTCACTCAGAGATGATTGTCACTAGGACTTGTCCCCAGGGCTTTGGAAGAGCAGCATTAACCACTGCTCTTCCAAAGCAGTGGTTTTGCCTGCAGCACTCCACGTAGCCTCCCAGCCCTGGAATCGGTTTTTGCTGTTTACTCTCTTGGATGCTGAAGAAAATTCCTTCCTTAGATCCGAGATATTGAGGCTTATGAGCCTGGTAAGTACAGAAAGGATGCCCCATGATCTGAAGAATGTCATGAGCTGGGTGTGCTGACGAGGCTTGGGACATCTGCTTTAGGTAACCCTTATCCTCAAATAAGGTAGAGGGGCTTACTGGGCCTTCACCCAAGAGGCTTGCTCTGAGAATTCCTGTGAGTGCTCACATCTCTTCACTCCAGTAGACTCAGACCCTTTTCTCCTATATCTGCCACCACATTCTGCTAGGTACTGAGCCAAATTTTCTTCTTCTAAGGGTCCCTCCATCTAGAGAAGGAGATAGACAAATAAATGAAGAGTTGAGTATGTTTTGAGTGGTGGAGATGCTAAGTGCTTGGCACATGGTAAATGTCCATTGAATGAATAACAAAACAGTGAGTCTATGAATAATAGTGAAGTGGATCTACAAATAAATCATTGGTTGGTGTGGGAACACAAAGAAGAGAGTAACTGTTTGTAGGTTGAAGGTGACATTTTATCTGAAGGATTGATTAGGATTGAAGGCTTGAAGGATTAATAGGCAGAGAGGAGGAAGGCATTGAAGGTATTCCAGGCAGTGAAGTGAGAATAGCAAGTACAAGAGCAGGTGGTGGTAGGTTATGATAAATGCACAGTTCACCTTGGCCATGAGTGTGCAGTGCAAGGCTCGGGGAGGAGAGAGGCAAGGCCAGAGGGGTCAGTTAGGGCCAGTTGCCTCAGGACCTCAATTGCCTCATTTACATCACTCCAGCCACCAAAGCAGCACCCTTGAAGTCAGGGTTCTGTGGGCTTCAAAATGGTGTCCCCAGCTCAGTGCCAAGTACAGCAGGGCACAGGAAATGGCATTTCCTCCAAATCACTGGGTATCTGGGGCTTCTCTTCCTGGGCCAGTTTGTGCGGTACAACAGCAACAGAGTCCTCTCTCATGAAGAGGTGGGTCATGTTCTACAAGTCGCGGCGCTGGCTGACCTATCTACCCTCTCAAATACCACACGCAGAGCTCTTCGTGACTTCTTTCTTCAGGTGGGTGAAAATGGGATGCCATGTAACCCCTGCAAGGCTCACCCCTCAACACCCGTCTTTGTGGAGGGTGGGAGATCTGGCTACAGTAGCCCTTGGGAGGTCAGGAATTCAGGGGGTGGGGGATGGTTAGAAAAGTCCTACCTTTCCTGTCCTCTTCTCCCCTAGGTCCAGAGTATGGGCCTCCAGATTGATCACAGCACCACCCAGACCCTACAGGCCTCCTTGGAGGGCCTGTCCCTCAATGCTTTCTCAGACCAACCACCCCTGCAGGACATGCTGTATCCTTTCTTGCATCTTGGAGCTTTGGCCTGGGCAAGGTTACCCAAGCCATGGAGGCTGTGGCACCATGCTTCCCTCTTCAGTCCAAGTGGAAGAGCTGGCAATTGGCAAGTCCCTTAGAAAGCAAGGGTTTAAGCAGTGGTCAGAGGCTCCTTGGGGAATTATTGAAGTGCTCCAAAGACATTGTAGTGTAGGGGGTGCTTTCCACCCCCACCCCTGGCGGCCTCCATGGCTCTTTTCTCCTTCCATAGAACAGTTATAGGGACTACTTGGCCCAGGTATGCATGTCCCAATTCTAGAATCCATGCTATTATTTTTAGGAGCATGTTGGCTGTGACCATTCTAGCTTTTTCAGGGGGTCCTGGCAGTGTGATTCCCCACAGGTGGCTCTACCCTTCTGCTGTTCTCCTTTCATGTTTCATTACCAGCTGCCTGGGAGGGGTGGCTGTATCATTGTCCCACATCAGAGACTGAGGCTCAGGACTTGATGACCCAGAAATGGAGAGAAGTGAGACCTGGAGACAAAGTCTGGGCATAACTGGGACATAGGGGGGAAGAGGATAATTGATGTCATTTATCCAAAGCCATTTACTTCATTGTGGAAATGGAATCAAGAAATAAAATTATATACCCATACCTACATGGACTCTCCAAAAACATTTTACTGTGAACTTACCTTGTCTCCCTGGAGCTGGTTTCTCAGCTAGTTGGATAGTGGATTGTTTCAGCAAGGGATGGATGGCCACCTCAGGGGAAGAGAGGCAGATTTATTATGGCAACAACACCTTAAGGAGCATCTGTACCCAGAGAACATCAGTCAGGTCATAGCCATCCTCTGGGCTGTCCAAAGGCCTCTGCAATTGAGGCTGCTATGATCCAAGTGTTCTGAGAGGCACTTCACCTTAAGTTGAGATGGAGAGGAGTATTAATTCCCAGGCAGGGAAGGAAGGTCAAATCCTCAGCTTTCCTAGCTGAGCGAAAGTGCCCCAGCTTAGCCCTTTCCTGGCTAAAGTAGGACCCCTCAATCTTGTGTGTGTGTGTGTGTGTGTGTGTGTGTATGAAGCTTGTTTTTATATATACTCATGAGAGCAGCTCTTATTTACAGATTGCTCTTGGCACTTGGCACGTAGTCTGTTCTCCGTAACTGTGCCTGCACCTGTTTTGAACTCAACCCAGCCTGGGCTCCAGTTGTCTTCCCCTGGTGAGAGCCCCAGAGCTTGTAACTGGCCACGCCACCACCCTTATTCCTTGGGTCTAGCTGTTCTGACCCTGCGCAAAACTGGGGCTTAACTCGGTCCTAAACGAACCCACCCAGAACTTGGTTTAGAAGTTGGTGGACCAGAGGGGTGAGCAAGTTCTGCTGGTTGCCTAAAAAAGAAAAAAAAAAAAGTGCTAATTACGAAGCATTAAACTGAACTTGCGACTTTCAGTTTAAAAATAAGGTCACAGTTTCGGGAAGCCCGAGTAGGTCTCCGGCTCACAGGGGTTAGGCGCCAGTTTGCTGACGCGCGCTTTAAGGTGGGCACAAACCCCACTGGCAGCCTAACTTCCTCAACTAACTCAACCTTAAAACCGAGGCCGCGCGCCAGCGTGCCCGCCCGAGACGCGGTGAAGCGGGGGCGGGACGCGGGTCCGGCAGGACCAGGTAGAATACCGCGGACATCTCCCGGGACCTGCGCCCCGGTAAAGCGAGGCGGGGCCGGAAGTGAGGTCAGCAGAGTGCGGCAGTCGCGGCCCGCACTCATTGGCCGGGAGCAGCGCGGTGGGCGGGGCGGCGTTGCGCGGTCTCTACACGCTGCCCGCCCGGTTGTCCGGAGTTGGGTGTCTGTGCTATGTAGCCTAGCAGACCCTCGAGCCGAGCTTCACGCCAAGGGGCTGCGGCTCCACCCCGTCCCGCACCGCCTGTTCTGCCTGGTAGGTGGAGCGGGGTGCCGGGCGGAAGGCTCTTGGGGAGGGGAGTGCTGGGACCGAGGGCCGCGAACTGGCTGCAGGGCTGGGGAGGGAATCTCGAGACCGGGCGGCTCTCCTTGGAAAGACTCTCTGTCTTTTTCGGGATCCCTCAGGCTCGGGACAACAACCTGGGCCTGCGACCCCGGGTACCCGGTCGAGCGCCCGCCACCACTGGTCATCTCTCGGAATGGGTCTAGAGTCTCAAGCCAGTTCGTAAGGAGCTCCGGAGACGCGCGGGACGGCAGCGCGCCTGAGTGGCGGAAAAACTGGGAATAACATTTGAGAGAGCAGGATCTGCACCCTGCTTTTTCTGCTTTCCTCTTCCTCTTCTCCCCTGCTTCAGTCTTTGTCGGTTCTCTGATACCCTCCTTGTTCCCCCAAGTTTTGCTGTAGCTTGGTTCTGGTTCCCTTGGGTCTGGAGCGTGATGGTGAACAGTGCACGGCCCGAGTGAACTTGGGTGCCTTCTCTAGGCTTCAGTTTTCTCATCTGCGTGGGGGAGGGCGTTCTCCTGATGACCTCTGAAGACCTCTTGGTATCTCTGAATACGTCCCCCGGGGCAGGTGTCCTGGGGTTCACTGGCCATCTGTGATCTGAGGTAGCTTACATACTCCTTAGAAAGAGAGAAGAGACAGAGCACTGGACTGAAAATCAAACCGATTTTTGGTTCACCCTGGAAAGAGCTGTGTGACTTTGAGCAGTCACTTCACTTCTCTGTACCTTAGTTTCCACATTGGTGAAATTGGTTAGCTATCATCTGAGTGCCAGACCTCCCCTGACCTCTTACTTAATGTCTCACCTGACCTACATCCTCTCATCCTTCTTTGCTTGTTTTACAAGTTTGTTGATTTTTTTCTTGCCCCTACTAGGGCTTTCTTCTTGTTTTACTTACTCTATTCCCGTCCTAGACCTGTGCCTAGATGAGAAGATACTCAGGATAGTGCAGAATATTAGCAGGTGTTGCATGTGGTGACTTTGGTTCCACAGTGAATACACTCCTCTTAACCCAAGACTGCTTCCCTTCCCCCTGTGCCCTTCTTCCTTTTTCTTTTTCTTTTTTTTTTTCCCCCTTGTGGTACTGAGGGTTGAACCCAGGGCTTCAGGCAATATAGACAAGCACTCTAACACTGAGCGAGATCCTCAACCCTTTTAGTTTTCCTTGAAGATGGTCTTCTGGGTTGCCCAGACTGTCCTCAAACTTGCAATCCTCCTACCTTAGCACCCCCAACTCCCCCACCCTGCATAGCTGGGATTCCAGGCATGTGGCATTATGTCTGACTTTCCTTCTTTCTTCCTTTCTGATGACAAAAGTCAGAAGTTTTGTAACCCCTCTCATTGCCTGGGCTTCCTTGACTTGATACTTTCCTGTGAGGCCAGGATAGAAGATTGAAAAGGAATGTTATGGACCAGTCCCTTTCTCCAGTCACAGTTCCTCACCCAGACTTACCTTTCTCCAGCAGAAAGGTGACCTCCTTGGCCCCTTTTTTTAACAGGTGGGAAAGCTGAGGCTTACAGAGGCTGAGCAATTTTCCCAGTCTCACAAACAGGGACAGGGCTCTAATCCAGATCCCTACCCCACTCTTGTAAGCATTACTAATATTTCTCTTCCTACTGCTATCCCATGGGTCTTTAGTGAGTGCCTGGTCTGAATCATCAGGGTTTCCTAAATCTGGTTCTTGGTTTTTGGAGGCTGTGTCATGTCAGGGGAAGTTGCTATTTGCTGCACTCTGTATTTTATTTAATGGCAACCTCTGGGTCTCACTCCCTTTCTTTGGGTTACTCCTTTAACTCCAGGGTCTTGGAAATGGACTTTCTTCAGTTCTTGGCCTTCCTCTTTGTCCTGCTGCTGTCTGGAATGGGGGCCACAGGCACCCTGAGGACCTCAATGGACCCAAGCCTGGAGATTTGTATCTTTTGTTGGAGTTCAGGGTAGTGTTAATGAGAGGTCAATACATGAAGCTTCTCTATATCCACAAGCCATTGGGGGATTCCAGAGATGAGCAGACCCAGCTGATGGGAACAGGGAAGAAAAGGTAAGGTGCTCTAGCCAGATCTTGGGCCAGTTGATTCTCTTCTGAGCCTGTTTCTCCGTATGTTGAAGGAAGAAGGCAGGCACATCTCAGAGCCACAAAGGCTCAGTGAGGACTGCTTGTGTGTCTAGTACCTTGTGGGCAAGACCCTAGGTTGACACTCAGGAACTCTGGATTACTAGCTTATCTTGTCCCTTGTGTACTGAATCACCTCCTCTTTGCCAGGCATTGGAACACAGAGATAAGTCAGGACAGATCCCTGGTTTTGAAGCATCCACAGGCCTACAGGGAGAAAGTGTCTAAACAGATGGTCATTGTGCTCTGTGATCAGTGCTCTGATGGACGCAGGAGGGATCAGGAAATACTGTGCTATGGATTCTGAGCTGGGTCTTGAGACAATACAAACTCCTAGAAAAGGGGATGGGGGCATCCTAGGCAGAAGGTACAGCATGAGCAGAGTAGTGGAGGTTCAGGAATATGAATGATTATGAGAGTTGGCAAGAAGACACAGGGCAGGGAGGGCAGGAACCAGGTCCTGGAGGGTTAGATTCAGGCTGTTGAATGTGGAGTTCTCAGAATTGGATGAGGGCTACACCACTGGGCATGTGTGCTACTCAGTTTGCTCCTTCCCTGGGGGAGTCCCAGCCATGGGCATTCATGCCCCTTACAGATACTTGCTGGTCAGGAATGGGCCCTCTGGTTCAGAACAGTTGTTCAGGCAGGGCTGTTGGTGTTAGTCCTTTAACTAGTGCTGCCCAGACAAGAAGATGTTTGAGGTGAAGCGGCGGGAGCAGCTATTAGCACTGAAGAACCTGGCACAGTTGAATGATGTCTACCAGCAATACAAGATCCTTGATGTTATGCTCAAGGGGCTCTTTAAGGTTTGTGTGGGCAGGGGGCAGCTCATGGCAGGTCAAGGCTTTGATCTGGACACTGATGTATGAGTAGCAGTTCCGAAGGGGATGGTGTTCAATGAGGCAGAAGCTGCATGCACATGGGAATTGAAGTGGAGTTCAAGTAAGTGGGGTTGGGCCAGGTTGTAAAGGACTCTGCAAAACCACTCAGCCCAAGTGGGGTTCCCTCAGGTGCTGGAGGACTCCCGGACAGTGCTCATTGCTGCCAACGTGCTTCCAGATGGGCCCTTCCCCCAGGATGAGAAGCTGAAGGATGGTATGATCTCCCTAGCCCTCTGCTTCCCTCTCCACCTCACTATTCTTCTGCCTCTGTGCCTTCCCTTCTGTTCTGGTCATTTTTTTTTCTCCCTGGAGTACCTTCTCAGTGGCCCCCTTGTGTGGATGAGTGCTTAATCCAAGCATTTCTGGGCTGACACAGATGATTTCTTTATGCTGTCCTGTGCTTGGTGCAGGGGAACCAGGGAGGACCCTCTGCCCACCACACTTCAGGGGTTGGGACAGGATCAGTTGCTTGCCTCACTGACCCTTCTGGAAATGAAAGCAAGATTTGTACCCATATAAAGGAAAAAAGAGCCAGGTGTGGGCTGGGGATACAGCTCAGTTGGTAGAGTGCTTGCCTTGCAAGCACAAGGCCCTGGGTTCGATCCCCAGCACCTCAAAAAAAAAAAAAAAAAAAAAAGAGCCAGGTGTACTGACATACATCTGTAATTCCAGTGGCTTTGGAGACTGAGGCGGGAAGATCACAAGTCAGAGCCAGCCTCAGCAATTTATTTGTTTGTTTGTTTGTTTGTTTTGGAACCAGGGATTGAACTCAGGGACACTCGCCACTGAGCCACATCCCCAGCCCTATTTTGTATTTTTTGTAGTGAGAACTTTTTTTTTTTTTTTTGAACCGGGGATTGAACTCAGGGACACTCGGCCACTGAGCCACATCCCCAGCCCTATTTTGGGTTTTATTTAGAGACAGGGTCTCACTGAGTTGCTTAGGGCCTCGCTAAGTTGCTGAGGCTGGCTTTGAACTTGGGATCCTCCTGACAGCCTCCCAAGTCGCTTGGATTACAGGCGTGCGCGACCACGCCCAGCATCAGCCTCAGCAATTTAGCAAGGCCCTGAGCAACTTAGTGAGACCCTGTCTCAAACTAAAAAATAAAAAGGGCTAGGGATGTAGCTCAAAAGTAAAATGCCCCGGGTTGGTTACATTTTAGCAGTAACATTTCTTAGATTATACTATTTGAGGGAGGATTGAAGCAGCCTTTGATATTGTGTGGTGGGCACTTTACAAATGTGACCTTAATCTCGACGAGGAAGCAAGCACTATTTCCTCCATTTTCTAGATGGAGGAGGATTTGCCCTCTTTCCCCAATACCAACCTGGCTCCTGAGATCGCTCAGATTCAAGATAATTCTGAATTCTAGTTGTCTCTGCCTGTCTCAGACCCAACCTGGCATGTCTTTGGAGTCTGTTTACCTCCCTGGGTTGCCTGGGCTATGCTGGGCTGACTGGTTCTGATTGTGTCTTCCCTGCCTCCACTCACCTGGGCTTGGGGGACTTGCCACCATGGTAGACTCACTAACTTTAGTCTGAACTGACCTGCTGTTCAGAGGAAGACATTAACAGGAAAATAATGAAATTCTGTAGGGTGGTTAATTTTGTGTTGCTGTTCATTTCCTGGTTTGGATACTTGTGCAGTGGTTATGTAAGATTCATAACATTAGAGGGAACCAAGTAAAAGAATTTTGTATTATATTGTGTAAGACGAGAATAATTTCAAAATAAGAAGCATTTAAAATGAAATAAAATGGAAAGAACATTTAAGAAATCCCCAAACCCTACAACCCTGACCTTTTTGCTAGTCATCCTAATGGAACTGATCCCTCACAGACACTGTAGTTGTGTTAATATCAGGGCCCAGCTCTGGACATGTGATATGTTGTGGGAGTCAGCCCAGGAAAGCCTCATGTGATGTATTATCCTTTGTATACACAGCAGTACCCACTTTTGAGGTCCTCACAGTAAATCAGTCTTCTAAACAGTAAGATGTGCCTTTCGACAGACAGACCTGACTCTGCAGACCAGATTTGTCACTATTAGTTGTTGAATCTGAGTTCCCCAACTGTAAAATGGGAAGAGTAGCCACCTATCCCTCTAATGGTGGTTATGGGAATTCAATGACCTAGGAACATAAGGACCGTACCACACACATTGTACATGTGATGGACAGCCTGTGGCCAGTGGGTGCCATTCCCTTCTCTGATTGGTGAGTTTTGTGGATCCCAAGCCCTGGGGCCAGCCAGGAGGGAATAAGAGGACAGCTACCCTGTCCACTCACTAAGGTCCTCTTGCCAGCCTTCTCCCACGTGGTAGAGAACACAGCCTTCTTCGGTGATGTGGTACTGCGCTTCCCAAGGATCGTGCACCACTACTTTGACCACAACTCCAACTGGAACCTCCTCATCCGCTGGGGCATCAGCTTTTGCAACCAGACAGGTGTCTTTGACCAGGGAACCCACTCACCCATCCTTAACTTGGTAAGGACTAGGATGGAGGAGGTCTGGAAGCCTTCTGTCTAGTGGTGGGCCAGGAGTCTTGTATGTGCCTGCAGTTGAACCCGAGTGTCAGTGCTTGGCTATATTTTCTGTGATGAGCTTCAGGGTACCTTGGACCATGGAGGCCCCATTTCTGTGCTGACTTAGGTTCCTAGGGGTTATCACTTGGCCCACATTGGCCCAGGCCTGGAGGCTGGATCCCTGCATGGAAGGAGTGGCTCTTTGGTGAGGAAGAGTCAGAAGGCAGAGGATAACTAGCTTCTCCTCATCTGCAGATGGCTCAGGAGCTGGGGATCAGCGAGAAAGACTCCGACTTCCAGAACCCATTTAAAATAGACCACACAGAGGTGAGCTGCCAGAGCCTGTGGCTATGTCTTTTTTGCTTCTCCCCATGGACCCTCAGGGGCTGGGTCCTAGGGTGGAGCATGAGGGCTTTGGACTTAGAACCAAACATTCCTGGGTCTAGGTCCAGGAACTGTTATTCACTGGAGCCTTTGGGCAAGTGACTGCTCTTCTCTTAGCCTTAGATTCCCTGTCTGTTCACAGTTTGTGCACACCAGCTCTGGGGCGCAGTCCTGAGGCTGTGAACACATGCATCTCAATGCACACGGGGCTACCATATTAGGTAAATGTCAGGGTAGCCAGGGTTAGGCCATGCTCTTCCCTGCCCTTAAGCCTCCATCTCAGGTTCTATGCTGCACTCCTGCACATAATTGTTTTTTCAGGGAGTTGAGGTGAGCTCTGAGAACTGGAAGCTACATTTTGGGATAAGAGATGAGGACATATACTATGGGGGAGGAAGGGATCAGAGGGGTGCAGGGCAGAACTTGGAGGGCCATGAAGGGAGGGCTTCATGAGTAGCTGGAAGACTGGACTAATCAAATTCCAGGCTGGCCTCTGGTATAGGGAAGAGAGTTGGGGTCTGTGAGAGGTCTAGGATTTTACCCTGCTCACAGGCTAACAGGCTTGCCTGCTACCATTACATGGACACTGACAGGTCAGAGATATAAGACTTTGTTACAGCAAAAGCAGTAACCAGAATTGACCTGGTCATCTTGGTTCCCCTTGTTCCCAAGTCCCATGGGGTGGACGTGAGGGGTCCAGGTAGATGCTGTGCATGCAGTAGGTTTGCATTATAGCTGAGGACCACTGAGCTTAGGAAATTGACCATTTGTGTAGTGAATGAAAGCAAGCCTGTTCTTTGTCTGTGGGGAGACATTACCTTATCCTTCAGGATTGCTCTGTGGGAACCCAGTTGGGAAAAGTGGCCCAGGTAGCAGCCAGAACTTTGCATTCTTGGTGTACCCAGCAAAAACATGCAGGCACGCTCACGGCCATGGTGAACACCTCCCCCAGCCGTCTATCCAAGCCCTATAGGTCTCAGACTTTTACATGACCGAAAGGCCATGATCAAATCCATTCAATTTGTCTCATATTGCATTTTTAAAAATGACTACCAGATGTAGTTTTGTTGGATGATAATAAATTTTTTTTTGGTTTGTTTTGTTTTCATACTGGGTATTAAAGCCAGGGGTGCTTTACCACTGAACTACATCCTTAGCTCTCTCTCTCTCTTTTTTTTTTTTTAACTGAGAAATCTTACTTTATTTTCGTGATATTCTTTTTTTAAAAAAATTTTTTGTTCTAATTATACATGACAGTAGAATGCATTTTGACACATTGTACATGAATGTAGCACAACTTCTCCTTCCTACAAGTGGTTCAGAGTCACACTTGTAGTATAATCATACATGTATATAAGGTAATAATGTCTACCTAGCTCTTTTTATGTTATTTTTTATTTATTTAATTTTTAAAAAATATCTTTTAGTTGTCAGTGGACCTCTATTTTATTTATTTATATGTGGTGCCAAGATTCAAACCCAGTGCCTCACAAATGCCAGGGAAGTGCTCTACAACTGAGCCACAACCCCAGATCCCTTATTTAACTTTTTCTTTCTTTCTTTTTTTTTTTGTGGTGCTGGGGATTGAACCCAGGGCCTTGTGCTTACAAGGCAAGCACTCCACCAACTGAACTATATCCCCAGCCCTTAACTTTTTATTTCGAGATAGGGTTTTGATAAATTTCTGAGACTAGCTTCAAACTTGAAATCCTCCTGCCTCAGCCTCCTGAGTCTGTGGGATTTTAGGTGCTTGCCACCATACCTGGCTTCGAATATATTTTAAGTAGCAAGATAAAGCCAACCTGCTCTGTTGACCTTAACCATGTTCTCCAGGATCACTCACTCAGCCAACTGTGATTAATTCTCGAAGGGACCAGTAGGTCTTCTTTTGAACAATCAGGATATGATCTAAGACCAATTTTTTTTTTTTTTTTTTTTTTGTATTGGGGATTGAACCCCAGGGACGTTTAACCACTGAGCCACATCCTCAGCCCTTTATATGTTTTATTTAGAGACAGGGTCTCACTGAGTTGCTTAAGGCTTCACTAAGTTGCTGAGGCTGGCTTTGAACTCATGATCCTCCTGCTTCAGCCTCCTGAGCTGCTTGGATTACAGGCCTGTGCCATTGCTCCCAGCTTAGACCAATCTATTGTCCATTACCATTCATGTAAGAGAGTTTAGACTTACCTGCCGATTTTCATGGATGTTATTGTTGTTGTATTCTGTACTGGGGATTGAATCCAGGGGTACTTTACCACTGAACTTTATCCCCAATCCTGGTATTAATTTTTTGTTTTTGTTTTGATATAGGGTCTTGCTAAATTGCCCAGGTTGGCCTTGAATGTAACTGGAATTATAGGAATGTGCCACCACTCCTGGCCATGGATGTTATTAATAGTTACAGAGGGTAATTGTTGGGCCCACAGCAAGGCTTGTCTCCTATGAAGAGACATTCTGGGACCCATTCTCTCATCTTGCCCTCTGAGTCACCAGTACACTATTCACCTGAGCCTGAAGGCAATGTTACTATAGTTTTAGCCTCAACTACCCCTCTATGGTATAGTCCAAGGCTGCTCAGATATCAGAGAACTAGATTTTTTTAAATATTTTTTTAGTTGTAGATGGACACAATACATTTATTTTATTTATTTTTATGTGGTGCTGAGGACCAGACCCAGTGCCTCACATGTGCTAGGCAAACGCTCTACCACTGAGCCACAACCCCAGCCCCAAGCAAAGAGTTTCGTATCTGTTAGATTGAAACAAGATTGTACTGTCCTGTAGTCTGCACAGGGTCACTTTCAGGAGCTACCTTTGATGGTGTCAGGCACAGAAGATAGTTCAGTACTGACTTTTCCATGTAAGTTTCCCATCATGTGAATGGAAAAGACACACCTAGCAGATGGTTAGACTGTCAGCGGCAGCTGCCACTGAGTTCAGCAGAACCTAGGATTGTTTTGCCAGATGGTAGGACTGGATCTAAGGGACAAGGACAGCATAAATTGTTCCTTGCATTTAACAGAGTCCAAGGCATTCCCTCCCCAGTTGCTGGTATTATTGCTACAAAACCCATGTGTCTTGTCCCAGTTCCTGTAATTTCACTTTTCTCTGATCATCCCTACTTCTCACCTAGACCTTCCTTTCAGAAAGGTCAGGTATAAGCTGGAGAGGGAATATCTTCCATCATTGCTCACACTGGCCTCTACAGGGGAGTCAGCAAGTAATCCCAGTGTTTATCCAAGTGGTCATAATCCCATTGGCGTCAGGCCAGACCATTCCAACCCAACACTCAGGTAGTCAAACCAAAACTGTAGCATCTTCTGCTTTGTGCCTGTTTATGGTAGTGGGTGTGTTGCTACATTGAGGACAGTGATGCATTTAGGGGCAGTGGCAGTGGCAGTGTAAATTTGATTAGCAGTTTGATTCCAGTTGGCCTTATCAGAGAGTGGACTTTATTGTGGTCATCCAGACAAGTGACCCAGACGGTCTAGTTAGCAACTACCAGGTGTTTCTACAGTGTGTGACCTCAAAGAGGAGTGAGGGTCTTCAGTCTGCCAGTCTTTATGTAGTCTTCTGAGTGGCAGATCATATGGCTAAGATACTGAGGAAAGTCAGTAAGAATAGATCATGCCCAGTTGCTAGGAGTGTTGTCTAAGGCAAGGGTGACAGCTTTCAATTCGGATCATTGGAGCATAGGCAACATTCAGCATATAGTCATGCTCATGGCTGTGATCTACACCAAAGAACTTCAGCAAAGGGAAAAGGCACATGGGGCAGGGTCCAGGGAGTCCAGCTTCTGCAGCCCTCTCCCAGGAGTCACACGTGATGTGCTCAGTTTCCCTGGTACAAGTTGTGACAACACATGTAAAATATTATCTCAGGGAAGCTCTTAGAGACATAGTACCGAAGTTTTTATTGGGAACCAGTCGCATGGTCCTCCTTTGACTAACTTGTGCAAAAATTCCAGACTCCCAGAGGGAAAGCAAGTGATCAACATAAACCACACACTGTTTGCACAAACAGTTTAGGCACAATGAACTGCTCTTTTTTCCTTTTTTTTTAGTTTGTTTTTGTTTTTGGTACCAGGGATTGAATCCAGGGGTGCTTAACCTCTGAGTAACATCCCCAGCACTTTCTTATATTTTATACTTTGAGACAGAATCTTGCTAAATTACTTAGGGTCTTGCTAAATTGCTGAGGTTGGCTTTGAACTTGTAATCCTCCTGCCTCAGCTTCCCGAGTCACTGCTATTACAGATGTGTGCCACTGCACCCAGCTAGTGAACTATTCTTTCTTTGTTGTTGTTTTGTTTTGTTTTTAATTGGTTCTTTTTAATTACACATGACAGTAGAACCCATTTTGATATAATTATACAGCAGGGAATATATCTTTTTTTTCACAATGTAGATTCACACGATTCATATAATCTTACATATACATAGGGTAATACTGTCTGTTTCAGTCTCCTATCTTTCCTTCCCCCACCCCCTCCCATCCCATTTTCTTCTATACCATCCATACTTCCTCCTTTCTTTTCTTATTCCCCCCATGCCCCACCCCCCATTATGTATCAGCATCCACTGATCAGAGAAACATTTGGCCTTTGGTTTTTTGGGCTTGGCTTATTTAGTGAACTATTCTTATTGGTTAGGATGGTGGGAAATTTCTTGAAATATTTATGTTCCCAGATGGTAGTCAAGGGTCTGCCTTGAAGCAGGCTATTTATATATTTATTTATTATTTTTGGAACTGGGATTGAACCCAGGGATACCCATCACTGAGCTACATCCCCAGTTCTTTTTATTTTTTATTTTGAGACAGGGTCTCTAAGTTTCTTAGGGCCTTGCTAAGTCGCTGAGGCTGATCTGGAGCTTGCAGTCCTCCTGCCTTAGCCTCTGGAGTTGCTGGATTACAGGCGTGTGCCACCACGCCCGGCTTGGTGGGGAGTGTTCTGAGAGTTCTCTGATACATCTTACGCATCATCACTAGAATCAGGTTGGTTGCTGTCTCTGTCCTGGCGGCTGGCCCTGTCTCTGCTCTTCTAATGCTCAGTGTGCTGGAGAAGGCAGTAGGGAAATAACAGTTCCAGTCCAGCATGAACCCTGTATCAGGGGTGGAGGGAAATGTAATGAGGGGAGCCTGCCCCAGTCGTGGCAGGAGGCAGTGCCAGCTGTGACGTGAATAGGAGTTGCTGGGCGGACCCGTGGCAGGGGGCCTTCCAGGCAGAAGCATGGGCTTGTACAGAGACCCAGACACATAGCATATTCATTTCATTTAGTGGACATCTGTTGACTTTAAGCCAGTGGGGAGACGGACTAACCCTGTTCTCCCAGGAGTGGCATTTTTGTTGGGGGAGATAGATGGCCAATGAAATATATATATATGGTAAGTGGTGACAAAAGCTGTGGAGAAAAAGCAGGGGACTGTGGTTAAGGAATGCCTGGCATCAGGAGGGGGTAGAGTTGCTGTTTCACATGGAGTGGGTGCGGGCCTGCTGAAAGATCTGAAGGCAGTGCGGGAGCCGGCTGGCGGAAGACCTTGGCAGGCTGCAGGGGCAGTAAGTGTGAAGGTTGGGGTGGGAGATGGACAGGTCCCATGTCCTCAGAGGCATTGCCAAGGGCTTTGGCATTTGTCCCAAGAGACATGGAGGCCAGGCTGATGGGCTCTGATGTGCTGCTTTAAAAGTATCAACCTGGCTGCTGGGTGGAGAGTGGTCTTGGGGCCGTGGTGGGAGCAGGACCCTGGTGAGGAGGCTTCTTAGGGAGCTGAAGGCAACTGAGGTGGCTAGAACCAGGGAGCAGCAGTGAGCTAGCGAGGGGTGGTTAGGTTCAGGGTCTCTTTTGGAAATAGAGCCAGTAGGATTCTCTGAGGAAACAGATGTGGTGAGAGAGTGAAAGAAGCATTAAGAGTGACTGGAAGATCTTGGGCTGAGCATCTGGAAGGAGGAGGAGGCTCTGTTTTCTCCAATGGTTGGGGGAGGGAATTGTGTCTCTATACCTGGTGAGCATCTGAAAAAAGATCCTGAGGAGGTGACTGGATACATGGCTGTAGACTCAGGAGGAAACGGAAGCTGGAGCCACAGTCTAGAGCATGCCTGCATAGAGGGACTGATGCCCCGGGACAGGAGCGCTCACCCGGGGCCAGCAGATGGAGAAGCAGTCTGAGGACTGAGGCCTGGGACAGAGCTGCCATGAGAGGCTGGGAGAGGAGGAGGAACTAGCAGAGAACCCCCAGGAGGAGGAGTGTGAAGAGAGTGGCTTGCCAGCTACTGCTGGCAGATCAAGGGGCAGGAGGACTGAATCAATGCTGGGTTTAGAATTAACTGCTGGAGGCCATCAGTGGTTGGTTTGTTTTGTTTCCTCTTTTTTTTTCTGGTACTGGAGATTGAATCCAGAGGCACTTTACCACCTAGCCACATCTCCAGCCCTTTGTATTTTTTATTTTGAGGCAGGGTCTCACTAAGTCCTTGAGGCTGACCTTGAATTTGTGATCTCCCACCTCAGCCTCCCAAGTCGCTGGGATTACAGGCATGCATTACAGTACCTAGCCCATCAGTGGGGCACAGTGATGAGTTCAAGTCACACAGAAAGTGCATGGGAGACCTGGTGAATTAATCCTAGTTGAGCCTCCCACTTGCTGTGTGGCTTAAGCATATCACTTACTTTCTCTGGGCTACACTTTTATGATTTCACCCCTCTTCCAAAGGCACTGCTCAATCTAACTTGGTAGGTAGATTACTCCACAAGGTGGAGCTCTTAGTTTGTTTTCAATGTCTACCTTTCTCCTCAGAACATATAAAAGGGGCATGTTTTACAGCCTGAGTTTGGGATATTTTTGTATATCATACTCCAATTGGCTCATCCATTCCTTTAGAAGACATAAGGAGTGCTATTGAGAAGTGGCAGGCACGTGCCAGGGGCTCAGGATATATAGTGGTGAGCAGCTCCTGAGACCATCCTCATGTCCTGGTGAAATATGCTGCCTGGCAGGGGACAGTCACAAAGCGAGAAGTGCTACAAAGGAATCAGCACAAAGTGATAGAGTGTGCCACCAAGGAGGCAGCCCCAGAGCAGGTCCCAAGGGCAGTGACAGCAGAGCTGAAGCTAATATGGTAAAGCAGGTGGGGCTAGGAAGAGCATTCTGGACCATGGCCACAGCCTGTGCAAAGGCTGGGAATGGAAAGGTGGGTGCACTGAAGGATGGAGAGGCAGGCGAGTGGGTTCTTGGGAACTTTGCCCTGAGGTCATGCAGCCATGAAGGGGTGGTTGGCAAGAGAGTGACAAGGTGAGGTTTGCATTTGGAAAAAATCTAGCTATAGTACGTGTAGCTTGAGAGGGACCAAAATGGATGTGGGGAGCTTTTGAGAGGCTTCTGGAGTTGTCCAGGAACGAGGTGGGGTGCGGAGGCAGGAGTAGAGAAGTAAATGTGCTTGAGAAAGGGTTGGAGGTTACAAGCCTTGTGACAGACTCAGTTGGGGCTGGGGCAAGTGAAGCTGGGGGTTCCCCATTTCTGCCCTGCTCCCCTAAAGGAGCATAGGTACCACTGTTCAGGACAGGGATGCTTGAAGAGGATCGGGCTTTGGGAAAATGCAGCCTCATCGAGCTGGGAACATGGGCTGAGAGGCTCGAGTGGGGGTAGCAGACAGGCATTTAGACGTAGTTTGTGGGGTAACTGACCAGGTAGACCAGCAAAAGCTACGGGTGGGGAAGATCTCTGGAGTGTGCAGAAGAGCTGATGGCCTGCTTGGGATTGTAGCTGAAGATGCCCCAACCAAAGGCCTTGTCCTTTGCCCAGCCCTGCTTGCCCTGTGTTCTTCTTCCCACTTGCCAGTTTGACCTTTGCTCCCCCATTCCTGTGTACCTCCTCCCCGGGGGCTGCTCCTTGCACACTGGCCGCCACTCCCATTTTCTAATATTTGCTGACCTCCGCCTTCTTCCTGGAGGGTGGGATGGGGGCTTCAGGCCCCTCTGCCCCTTTCCCTGGAGGAGTCTGTTTCAGTTTATACCTCAGCATTTGACCCTCTGCCAGGGATGCCCATAGTTTCTTTGTTTGCTTGGCAAACTCTTGCTTTTTATTTTTATTTTTATTTTTTGCAGTGCTGGGGATTGAACCCACAACCCTGTGCTTGAGAGGAAGCACTCTACCAACTGAGCTATATCCCCAGTCTTGCTTTTTTTTAAAGAACCTATCAGGAGTTTTCCCAAGCCCATTTAACTCCATGTCTGGGGTTCCTTGAGGGCAGGACTGTGTCCAGGCAACCTTTCTGTCTCCATTCCCTGTGGCCTAGCTCAGAGGACTCTCTGCTGCTGACTAAATCAGACCACTCTACTCTTCTCCTCAGTTCATTCCCAGCACCGACCCTTTCCAGAAGGCCCTAAGGGAAGAAGAGAAACGCCGGAAGAAAGAGGAGAAGCGGAAGGAGATCCGAAAAGGCCCAAGGATCTCCCGGTCCCAGTCTGAGTTGTAACCTTGGAGCTGCTCAGGGATCAAGGGCCAGCTGGAGGCCTATCAAGAGGAAGGGGAGGCACCTGTGTGGCTGTGGCATGGCAGCATCCACCGTGGTGGTGAGCACCAGCCCCTTCCAGATGGCGGCACCACATTTATTGGGTCCTCAGGAGCTGAAGGGACTGAACCTCAGGGGACTGCATTTTCTCCCAGGACCTCTCAAGAGAGTGTCTAGGAGGCCTTTAGAGAATGCTGTGGAGATGGCCAGGGAGGCAGGAGGGACTCCTGGCTTGGGCTCATGGTGGGCGAAGGCTTCTGGCTGCTGCAGTGAAGCATCAGAACCAGACTCTGAATCACTGGCAGATGTGTGATGCCTATTCTGGTCCCACTGTGTCACTGAGCCACCCAGCCCAGGTCCCAGCTCCTCTCCAGACACAATAAAAGCCAAAAAATCCACTGGGCCCACTGAGGCTGGTGAGGGGACCATGAGGGAAGCAGGGGCCCTCAGGGAAGCCGAGGCCAGCCTGGAGGATGTTCCCACCTCATCAAGAAGAGTCCCAGGCCTGGTGGAGCAGAGAAGTAGAGGCTTGGCTCAGGCTTCCTGTTCCATCCTCAGCACTGCCCTTGATGAGGGGTCAATGTCAAGAGGGGAACTGGAAGTGTCCTGGGAGGGTATTTGATCCAAGGAGAACTGGGAGCAATATGATCTCTGTACTCAGGTACCTAGGGACAGGCATTGAGCAGGCACTGGGAACAGTCCCCTTGCTCTCTCTGGCAGTACTGGAGAACCTTCAGCCTGTGGGTGGGGGCTGGAAGGCATCAGCAGAAGACTGTGCTTGGCAATGACAGGGCTGCCCTGAGCCAGTGTAATCAGAGAGCAAACTCCCCATTTCAGGAGATATGTAAACAAAGTCCCTTGGCCCAGGGCAGAGAAGCTGCAGAGGGAGTTAGGCCCTGAATGGGCCCCTAGTGGAGATGGCTGCCCTTCACTCTTGCCCCTACCAAGCACAGGAGGGAGTGGCTTCAGTGGGAATTCCACCTTTGGCTCTGTGACCTGGCAGAGCTGAGGTCTGCCTCAAAGCCCCCCTACACCTGGCCTCCTGTCACTGGTCACACCCAAGCAAAACTTGAATCTTAGCCCACCAGACTTACTGATTCTGGCCTACCCTTTCCATCCCCTCTGTGATTAGCTTCAGTGGCAAAATGAATCTGATGATATCAGAACCCTCTGCCCCACCCTAACCTGCTTCCTTGAGACAGGCCTCCCTCCTGGCCAGGGCAGTAAAGGGAAACCTCATGGATGGACCCAGAGCATCCTGCAACCAATCAGAAAAGTAAGAGGACAAGAAGCAGCTGGAAGAGAGCTGGGAAGTACGATGAAGTCTTCCCATCAGAACTTTCCCACCAGCTCCCTGCTCCCCTCACTGGCTTGACCTCAGAGACCTAGTTTCTGTGAGGATTACAGCAGATGGTGATTGCTAGAGTTTGTGAACTAGAGGGCTTGAGAAAGTGTGGTCCCGTGATCAGCTGTTTACCCTGTCCTGCTGTAGCCCCCAAGTTCTTCTGTCCCCTTCCTGCTGAAGAGGCAGTGGTTGCTGATTTGCAGGGAAGGTGCTTCCTCTCTTAACTGAGGAAGACTCTTTTAAGAATGAGGCCTGCCGAGCTACAGATCTAGCTTTCTCAGGGGTGGTAGGGAGGTTCTGCCTCAGGACAGTGCGGAGGTAGTTCCAGCTTTGGCTGGGGGTCCTACCGAGTGACTTCTAGGGGGCTCTGTCATCAGCAGGACTTTTTCATTTGAAGCAGAGCTTAGCAACTGCAGAGTGATGAGGGAGGCAGCCCAGTGTGCTGGGAAGGCCCTGGCAACTGAGACTAGCCTGGGCTCTGTCCCTTGCCAACTGCTGTCATCAGAACCAGGCCATTCTCTTGGGTCCTTGGGTCCCCATCTCAGAATGCTCCAGTGTTTGGGAGGATAAGCTGTAGAAAAGGCAGAAGGTGCTTGGAATTTAAGTGACTTCTCAGTGACATGGGCCTTTCTCTGATGGTTCTCTGTCCCATAGATTTGCTGAGCACCTACTGTATGCAGGGCCTAAGGAAGGGGTCTAGTTTTATCTTTCTTCACATCTGCTCTATCTGGTACCTCCTTCTTCCTGGGCTCCTCCCTCTTCAGCTCTCCCCCTCCTGGTGAATCCCATCCTTTAGTTCAAAGGGGCCCAAGGCTTCCATCTGCCACCTTCAAAAAAAAAAAAAAACCAAAAAATGCAGACCCTTTCTCTTTGCCCCTTCTTTCCTTGCCTTTTGCTGCCATTGTTGATTGTTGTGGCCGTTTGTTCTGGGAACTCCACTTTCTGGGTCTTATGCAGACAGAGACCTCCCCCCAGCTAAAGGCCCAAGGGCACTTGTTGGTCCAGCCTCTCCCTGGAGCTGGGATTCACTTACAGGACCTTACAGGCTGGGATGCACCCAGCATGTGTGAGTCCTACTGGTGGCTGCAGGTACCAGGGACATCAGTGTGTGTGTGTGTGTGTGTGTGTGTGTGCAGGGGGTTGTTCCTAGTGGCCAGTACTGAGTGCCCAGTGGTGGCAACAGCTCAGTCTGCTCAGCTTCCATGCCCTGTCTCTGGCACCCCTGGAGTCTGAGAGCCCCCTAATGTCTTCCAAGGCAGGGTTTCTCAGCAGTGACACTCTTAACATTGGGGCCACATAATTCTTGGTTGTGTGGGAGGCGTACTGTCCTGAGTGATGAAGAATATTTAGCAGCATCCACCCCTGGCCTCTACCTACCACATGCCAGCCGCAGTTCCTCAGTTTTGACAACCAAAAATGTCTCCAGACATTGCCAATGTCCCTGGGGGAGCAAAACTTCCCTGTCTACAGCCCTTCTCCCTGCCCCCATCATTCTCGGCCCTCCCCATCATTGCCCTCAGAGGGAGACTGCTGGTGGCTGCCGTTTCTTGAGTCAGTCATCCTGGGCTTCTTGTCCTGGTGCTCTGCCCTTGTTCTGAGCCTCTCTCTTCCTGGCTCCTCTTCACTTGAACTTTTAAATGGAGGGGTTTTTGGTTTAGCCTCTCTCTGCTTCCAAGACCTCAAAGTTGATGGCACCTGCTTTGTCACCATCTGATAATCCTCATTGCTTATGTTTCAGTTTGTCCTAAACCAAACTTGTTTTCCATCTTCTAACCCCACCTCTATGTCAAATTCTTGGTTAATCCTGCTGGAAGACCTCCTGGAGGAAGTCTCTAATTCTGAGAGATTGGAGAAGAGGGAGAGGAGGACAGGTCCTGGGAGCAAAGGCCTGAAAGGGCAGACATCAGAGGGAGTAAATGGCAGGGCATATGCACGGTTCTCCACCGTGATCTGCGGCAGGTGCCTGTCCATGATAAACATCTCAACATATTGATCACCTAGTCCAGCCCCTCTGTTTTCAGATGAAGAATGCAGCTCCTGAGGAGTTACTTGTCCAAAGCTGCTTCAACCCTCAGAGCCAGGCTCTGTCCTCCCAGCCAGAGCAGGGTACCACCTGGAAGAGACCTTCAGCTGGGTGGGATCCAGGGCTGGAGGCAGAACGTCAGTGTTTGCTGAGGTTGGGGCTCATGCCGCTGCTGTCACCACTCATGCTGGAGCCTTTATTTGTGCTCCTCAGATGTGGCCAGGCATCAGAGCCTCTGGGCAGGTCCCACTAGGAACAGCTCCAGAGGGAGAAGTGCTTGGCCCACCTTCCTGACTCCTGCTCAAAGCAGCCCCCTGCAGAATCACCGAGGTGCTGGGGCGGGGAGCACTAGAACAAAGCAGGTTTTATGAGGGTTGTTGATGTACCTTGTTAGTTTAGCAGACAGTGACCATGAGTTAGCCAGCCACAGTGGCACATGCCTATAATCCCAGAGGCTGAGGCAGGATGATCGCAAGCTGGAGGTCAGCCTGGGCAATTTAATGAGACCCTGTCTCAAAATTAAAAATAAGAAGGTCTGGGGGTATAACTCAGTGGTAGAGCACTCCTGGGTTCAATCCCCAGAACTGCAAAACCCAAAAACCATCCCTGTGAGGAACCCCAGCAGTGCCACTGAGAAGTACAACTGAAGAGGGCACCACCCAGCTCCATGCCCGATCCAGAGCAGGGCAGCTGGGGTTTGGGGCAGTTTTGTTTCTGTGCATAAACAACAAAGAGAACGTTGTTTTATTTACCCCCCAATAAGACACCATTTCTCAATAATTATATGTGTTCAGCATAAAAAGCACTAAAATACCAAGAAGAAAATAAAACTTTCCACAACTGACAGCCAGCTGTGGGCTTTCTTTTTCAATTGCAGTTCTACCTTGATGAGAACTTACTATGTGCCAGCTGGACTTCCTCCACCCTTAAGGAGTTTGTCCCTGTCATCTATTCCCCTGGGTGTACCAGAGGTAGAGCTGGCCTCACAATTTTAAGTTTCATCTTAAATGCCACTTCAGAGTGTGGTGTCTTTTTTTTTTTTCCCCAGTGCTGAGGATGGAACCAGGATCTCATGTAGGCTAAGGAAATGCTCTACTACTCAGCCGCACCACCAGCCAGTCTTCTTAACATTACAAGTTAGTTCCCATTACTTTTCCTTCATCATTTGTACTACCATCATCAGTTATTTTTGTGTGTTCTCTGCCTTTTTCCCCCTCTTTTTCCCCCTTTTTTCACTAGACTGGAAATTCTTAGTAACTGCCTACCAGAGATAATCAATAAATGTTGTCAAAAGAATGTGCAAATGATCTTCACAATTATGAGTACGATTTTAGCCCCATTTTAGAGACGACAAAACTGAGACTTTGAACAATTAACCACTCCAAGGTCATGCAGTGAATTAGGAGATCCACTTCTCTGCCTTCCCAGCCCGTGTACTTTTAAGTCGACTCCTAAGCAACAGCTGCCTCTTACAGAAAGCTTACTTTTCCCTTCAGTAGATTATGAAAGCCTTTTCTTGTCAATAGATGCACATTAATTTTTAATGACACCATGATACTCTAAGTGTAATTTATCCAGAATCTTACTGGGCTTCACAATATTTCCCAGTTAGAGAGAACCTTGTGATGAATGTCTTTGAACATACGTATGTGTTTCATTGTTCTTTGAGCACTCGTCCTTTTATTCCTTAGGATGAATTCTTGGAAGTTTGCACCTTTTTTTGCACGTGACCAACTGCAAGATGGGGCAGCAAGGTGTCTCCAGGAGTGAGAATCCGTGGGTGGGATGTGCGTCAAGGTCCCCAGAGAACTTTTTCAAAACGCTTGTGCCCGGGCTCCTCCTCAGGAGGCTGGGGGGTGGGCGCTGGGCACTGACGTTGTTAAAAGGCCTTCAGGGGTTGAGGTACCCCGGATTAAGGACCAGGTCACAGCAGGTGCAGAGGCGCCCAAGTTGTAGTGCTGACTGCTTTTGGACAATCTGCAGCCCTGCTAAGCCTCGGTTTCTGCCTTTTAAAGAGCACTGGATGATCTCGACTCTGTCCCCCAGTGTTGGGGGCTAAATTTGATTCTGCAGGCTTTCCCAGGTGGGCAGCAGGGCAGGGCAAGGCCGGGGTTAGGGAGAAGCAGCTGGGAAGATGATGTAATGTGCTCACAGCCTGCGCCGGGGGCAGCCGGCGGTCGCGACTGGACCGCTGAACATTAACCCTTCGATCGCACGTGGGTCAATGTACTTGCTGGAAGAACAGATCCGAGAGGAAAGAGAGAGGCTCCTTTAAATAAGGGGAAGGAGGCTGGGCGGAGGACCCGGTGGCTACTCTGTCTATTGGCTCTGAGGCCGCGAGGGGCGGGGCCTACCTATGTAAATCTGAGCTGCTGATCGATGACGCGCCATCACCCCACGCGCCGCTTTGCGCGCGGGTTGGCTAAGCGGAGCCTGGTCCCATTGACAACAAACAAGGGGGCGCGCGGCCCGGGGGCGGGGCCACGAGGGCGCGGGCAGGGGCGGGGGATTCCCGCCCCGCCCCTTCCGCGCGGTGCCGGGGCGCAGCACAAACATGGCGGCGGCTGGCACGGGCCGGTGAGGCGGTACCGGGCGGGGGCTGTCGGGTGTCATGGGCGGTGGCGGCAGCACCGCCCCTGCGTCTCCCTGAGCGGGACAGCAAGGGGGCCTCTGCGCCAAGCCGGGCGATGGACGAGAGTGGCGAGCTGGGCGGCCTGGAGACCATGGAGACCCTCACGGAGCTGGGCGACGAGCTGACCCTGGGGGACATCGACGGTGAGTGGTGGGTGGGTGGGGGGAGTAGGGGCATCGCGCGGGGAGGAAGGGGTTACGGCGGCGCGCGCGGGTGCGCGTGCGCCCACCCCACAGCCCCGGCTCGCGCGGGAAGAACCTTGCGCGCCCGGTGGTGGCCTCGGCGGTCCCCAATCCTTCTGTCGCGACGGGTGTGAGCCCTGGGACCCGGGCGCTCGGCTACGGGAGGTGGTGGAATCCCGGGGGCTGCTGGGCCCGAAGCAGATCGAGGAGCGTGGGGCTGGGGGCGTCTCGGGGAGCGGCCTCTGAGGAGAGCACGGGGCTGCCGCCTCCCTCGCGCGCCCACAGGCGCTGTGGGTCATCTAGCTCTCCCACCGCCCGCGGCCCCGCGTCGCACCTGTCACTCCCAGCCTGACCGCAGGAGTGGCTATGGGATTCCTCGGACTGCGCCCCTAAACTTAAGTGTTCTCCACCCCTGGTGTTCCGGAGATTGACAGACGGCTGGGTCGTCGGGCGCTCCGGGAAACTTTGGGCATCTGCTGCTGAAGCAAGTTGCTGATGAAACGAGCAGTGGCGGTGGAGTGTGGACGCCTCTCTCCTGGAATGGAGACCCGGGCGCTCGTGCTGTCGCACTGCAAAGGGAGTTGAGCAGCAGGAATTCTGAGTTGTGGCCTCTCGGGTACAAGCTGGGGTGAGGGTGGTCTTTGTTCTGTCGGCTTTAACAGCGGAGTGGAAGAGCTGGTAGGAGTCCAGGAAGTCGCTCTTGCAATGTTCTCATTTTTCCACCATAGGAACCAGTGTTTGGAGAGGGTCCACGACTTGCCCAAGGCCACCATGCTAGCTCCAGAATCCAGTTCTCCCAGTTTCTGAGCTATTGGTTTCTTGACATCCCACCTTTGGGGATTTGTAATTCAATGAATAGGCTACTAATCTTAATGACTTTCTTAGTGGAACTCTTCCCATGTTCTGGGCCCTGAATATTTTGCATTATTTCACTTATTCACGACAATCCTAATAAGGAAGATAAGTCTTATTGCCTCTTTTACAGGAGATGTCATCTGAGGTCTCTCACCTTAGAGAGTCCAGAACCTATGCTCTTAAGCAATAAGTCAGAAACATTGTTGCTTTTTAGTTTACAAAATGCTTTTACATCTAGGATTTCACTACAGCCTTGTAGGCAGGTATGATGGCTGCAGTGCCATTTTGCAGATGAAGAAACTGCAAAATACTTTCTTCTGGAGGAAGAGATAAGTAGTAGCAAGTATTTGAAAAATATGATTGCCATTTTCCCATTTTGCTTTTGTAACATTTTCTCTCTTGGTTTGTCCTTACTTTGTTTTGGTCACCCAGGCATTGTAGCAAGACCTTTAATGAAAGCCCCACTTCAAACCACAGACCCTTCCACTAAGTGCTCCTAAATGGGAGATCAGGGATGGAAGAGTTTGGGGAACATAGGGTAGCTAACATGTTTTGAGCACACATGTGCCAGGCATTGTGTTAAGCACTCATACACATTAGTGTTCTCAGTCCTCATAACTCTCTCTGGTACAGTTGGCCATTACTAGGCTTCTCCCTCTGTTCATTAACTTACTGCCTGTTACACAGAAGTATGCCCAAAGCTGCCTCTGGCAAGGGCGCGGACAAATTCATTTTGCGCTTCTGTTCCTTATTTGATTCTTATTTGCTTTAATTTGTAATTTATTAAATTACTTAGTGATTCATGGTAACTTTATCCCCATAGATGGCTGTATAAAATGAATACTCTGGAAACGACTATAGTAGTTCAGTGACTTCTCAGGGCCCCATGCCAAGTTTGGCAAATGTTCCCTGTCTTCATTTGGTCAGCAAGTATTCAAGTGCTGGCTGTGGTGACTGAGCTGTAGGGAACAATGAAAGACAGGAAAGATTGAATTTTGTGGTTGCAAGGACCTTGAGATGAGTAACAAACCGTAGTGCCGAGTGTAGAACAGCTTATAATTACTGCTCGGGACAGTAAGTGAAAGTGGCTGGGAGGGAACTTGGCAAAGGCTGGTGTGTGTGTTAGCTTTCTGTTGCTGTGACAAAATAACTGGAAGAGTCAATTTAGAGTAGGAAAGATTTATTTGGCTCACAGTTTCAGTCCATGGTCACTTAGCTCTGTTGATTCTGGGCCTGTTGTAAGGCAAAACATCACAGCAGGAAGGGTGTCAAAGCAGGTAGAAAGGTGCTGGGGACAAAAATAGAGTCCCTGAGGCATGCCCCAAAGGACCTACTCCCTCCAACTGGATCCTACCTCCTGCAGTTTCTACCACTTCCTAGTAGTCCATTCAGCTAGGAAAGCATCAATGAATCAACTCATTGATGAGGTTAAAGCCTCACCTTTGAACATGGCTACGTTGGGGACCTCGTCTTCAACACATGACATTCTAGATCCAAACCTTAATAGCTGGTTTACCGGCAATACGGTACCAAGAAGGTAGTCTTTGACCTGGGCCTTGGAGGACAAGAAAGGTTGGGCAGGCCGAAGGTCAGGGTTCTACAGATAGAAGTATCCCTTGATATTCACCCATATGTTCCACCTCTGGAATGTTAGTGCAGCGAAGGCAAGGACCTTCCCTACGATCACCTTGAATTCTTTGTACCTATAATACTGAGAGTGCCCACTAAATATTTATAGAATACCTGAATGAATGACCTTGGACTGAGCAGAATACTGAATTGTACTAGAACATAGTCTTTAGAGTGGGTTAGTTTGTGTGTGTGTTGTTTTTTTTTTTTCTCCTTTTCTTTTTTGAGGAAAACCCAGGGCTTCACACATTGAGGCAAGCACTTTACCACTGAGCTACATCCCAGCCCTAATATTTGGACTAGGTCAGGGTTGTCCAGCCCAGATGCTTGTCGGAGCCAGTAGGGTAAGAAAGGGGAGAGATTATGTGAGTACATTACTTGCTTTCTGTGTGTATGATGGGGATGAGGGGGTACTTGCGACCTGGAGGGCTCATGCTTGCCTCCAAGAGGGGTGGGCAGACAGGTAGAAATCCTTAATTCCACCTCCTCTAATCCATTGGTACCCTTTTGGGCTCTGGGCCCAAAGTGGCTGCATCCATTCACTCATTCAGCATTTCTTAAGTGGTTTCTAAATACTCCCGTCCTGGACACAGTGCTGAGGATATCTTTGAACAAGATGGAGGAGATCTCTTCTCTCTCAGGGACTTAAATTCTTAATGAAAACACATTCACATTAAATAAAATAAATGAGCTATTTTAGCAGGATACTATGAAAATAAAATGGGGCTGTAATATGAGAGTGACTTTGGTAGCCTACTTTAAAACAAAGTAGTCTTAAGGAGACATCTTGGGAAAAGTATCAGTGCCCATCCTGTAGTAGGGAGTGAACCCAGGGTCACTGTACTGCTGAGTTAACATCCCCAGGCCTTTTAAATTTGAAACAGGGTCTCACTAAGTTGTCTAAGCTTGCAATCTTCCTGCTTTTGCCTTCTAGGCGTCTAGGATCATAAGCATGTGTCATCAATCCTAGCTCAATATCTCTCTTTTAAGAAATACTGGATTTTTATATGAAACTCATATTCTGGATTTTTATATGAAACTCTGGATTTTTAAATGTTGGCTTTATTTATTTATTTATTTATTTAGAAACACGGTAGCCAGGCATGGTGCCACATGCTTGTAATCCTAGCAGCTCAGGAGGCTAAGATAGGAGGATCATGAGTTCAAAGCCAGCTTCAGCAACTTAGTAAGGCCCTAAGCAACTTAAAGAAATCCTGTCTCAAAAAATACAAAGAACTGGGGATGTGGCTCAGTGGGTAAGCACCCCACGTCAACTTCTGATACCAAAAAAAAAAAAAAGAGAGAGAAAAGAAAATGAAACAAACACACTGTAGGCACCTGGCTTCCAGGGCCTTGTTCTGCTGTGGAATGATCCATTGTTCCAGGCCTTCAGGTCTCACTTGTGATGGAATAGCTACACTACTTCCTTTTGTGGCATATTTCTATGGTGTTTTTTTTGTTTGTTTGTTTTGTTTTTTTGCGGTGCTGGGGATTGAACGAGGCAAGCACTCTACCAACTGAGCTATATCCCCAGCCCTATATCTATGTTTTGAGGAAGGCCCTGGCACACTGTGTTATAAGCCAGGTCTTCAGGAAGGACAGAGAGGTGGACTCTTCCTCCATTGGGATCAGAAAAATCATAAGCAAAGAGGTGACGTTTTCACTTGGTCCAAAAGAATGGGTGGAAGAGCAACATGACAAGCATATGAAAGGAGAAGGACCAGGCTGCCTTAGAAATAAAAGACTGATGGACATTTCTTACAGCGCATGTAAGGAAATGAGATAAGGTCCGAGGTGAGTTGGTGGCCAGTTGTGTTCCAGGCACAGACGTTTTGTAGAGCATAGGGGGAGAACTGTTGAATATTTTCAAGTAGAGGGATGGACCCGTTAATCATGGGTTTAAAGAAAATTCAGCCATGCTGATTGGAGGTGAGGCAGTATAACCTCCCCATGTGAAGTGAGAGTCTTGTGAAGGGTTGGCCCTGAAGGCAGAGCATAGGTGGAATTCTAAGATTCCATCAAGGCAATTGAGCCTGGGATGTTGGGAGAGTTCAGAAGGCGGCCGGAAGAACTGATTGGGGACATGTATGAAAATTTTTCTTAAATGGACTGGAATTGAGATGGGAGGCTATCATCTAATAGAAGATGGGAGGCAGATATTTAGGAGGTCAAAACAGCCAATTGAAGTTGAGGTATAGTAACTGTTGATGAGTTGAGGATAGAGAACTGGGAGGTTTGAAGTGAGGGAAGTATAATAAACTAAGTGGAGGTGAGCTTTTAAAGAAGAGGTTAACGGATGTTGGTAACAGTGCTGCAAAGGGTAGCAAGGATGATAGGGCCATGTAAGGAGTTATGGGATTGGCAGTTAGGAGGAAACCAGGCAGGAGTCAGGAATGAATGGGAGGGAGAGGGGCAGCTGTCCTCTTTGGAGAAGGTTTAAGAATTATTTCAATGAATTAATTACTTTCTTTATGTGTTTGTCCATTCTAGACATGTCATATTAATGGAATCAGAGAATATGTGGTTTCTTGGTTAATATTTCAGGTTCATGCATGTGGCAGGGTATATTCCATTGTATGGATACACTACATTTTTTTTTTATTTAATTTTGATTCATTGAACACAAATGGAGTACAGCTATTGTTTCTTTGGTTGTACACAAAGTAGAGTCACAAAAATATGGAACGCTTCACGAATTTGTGTGTCATCCTTGTGCAGGGGCCATGCTAATCTTTGTATCGTTCCAATTTTAGTATATGTGGTGCTGAAGCGAGCACTACATTTCGTTTATCCACTCTTCAATTGATGGACGTTTGGGCAGTTTCCACTTTGGAGCTCTTATGAGTGAAGCTTCTCTGAATATTTGTATGCAAACTTTTATATGAACATACATGCTCATTTCTCTTGGAGATCTTACATTTTTGTTGTTCAGTTTTCCCTAGGACTTATAATAGTCCCATTTATTCTCCTGCTTAGTTTCTGTGTTCCTATAACTAATTCAACCCTTGTGATAGAAACTACCTATGTGGTGGTGGGTTCCTTTCTTCCCAGGAGTCCTCCCTCTTTTTACCCTCCGATAATTGTTAAATCTGCTCTCCCTAACTTATCTTGGGACTACCTTGTGGAGCGATGTTGAAGTTCCTATTCCCTAGTTTGTTGTTGTTTCTTTAACCCTTTTGTTTTGGAGGAGCACATCCTCCAGTAGCTCCTTCCAGAGGTAAGTTTTTTGAGGCCTTCCTGTCTAAAAATACCTTCATTCTAACCCATTCCAATATCATAGTGTGGCTGAGTTTAGAATTTTAGGTTAGACATATTTTATATCAATTTTAAAGGCATTGCCTTGTTGTATTCTAGCTTCTAGAATTTGAATGAGAGATTTGATGCCATTTTGATTCTCTATCCTTTGTATGTCACCCCTTTTCTTTTCTGGTAACTTTTAGGATCTTGTCCTTATCCTTGGTATTCTGAATTCTGTAACAGTGTCCTTGAAGTAACTGGGCTCAGTCTCTGTCCCTCCTTGGTGGAGTTCTGGAGAGCCGTGTCTGATACCTGCATTTGTGCAGTGCTCTGCTGTGAGCCCACTCTGTACCTCAGTTTGCAGAATTTGCAGTTCCCAACTTCT
This sequence comes from Glaucomys volans, assembly GCA_020662805.1. Taxonomy (NCBI): domain Eukaryota; kingdom Metazoa; phylum Chordata; class Mammalia; order Rodentia; family Sciuridae; genus Glaucomys; species Glaucomys volans. The sequence goes on from JAJEJO010002075.1 coordinate 427,346, forward strand.
GGCTTCTCCCCGTAGACCTGTTTCATCTTTGGTAGAGGACACTGAATAGGTACTCTGTAAAAATGTGTCTAAGGTATAAAGGAGATGTGAGGAGAAGGGGCAGGAACGGATTTCCCATTTCTCCAGTACATGATGCTTTGGAAAAGCAGCTCAGCAAGAAGAAACACAGGACTACTTTTTACCCCTGTTTTATACCTCTTTATTTAGATTTTTAAATTATTATTATTCCCAGTGCTGGGGTTGAACCCTGGCCTTTGTATATCCTAGGCAAGTGCTCTACCTTGAGCCACACCCTCAGCCCCTGTATACCTTTTTAAATACATAAGCAAGTGTCATTTGACACTTGATTATTTATCGGCGTTGCTGATGTTTGGGTTGAAAGAGCTGCTGTTATCTACAGCTTGTTTATTTTCCACCAATTTTTAGCTCCTGGTCTCATCCAGTTATGTTTCCTGGGATTGCTCAGACCATCAGACCAGAGTCCCCTTGGGTTTCTCCTCCTTCCTTCCTCTGTTTGGCTTCACCCTTGACAAACATTCTCCACATTCACACCCAGGCCTTCGACCTAAAGTTCTTGAGTACTGCCTGCCTCTCACCAGTCTTTTATGTGTTCTCATACTCAGCTCAGATATTGGCATTTTCTAAAAAGTATATTTTTGCTTCTATTTCAATTAAATCTTTTCTCTCCTTAAATTCATAATTTAAAAAGTTATTTTTCCCCCCAGTATTGGGGTTTGAACCAATCTCTACCACTGAGCTACACCCCCAGCCCTTTCAGGGTCTCGAAAGACTGCCAAGGCTGTTCTTGAACTTGCTGTCCGCCTGCCTCACCCTCCTCAGTCATTGGGTTTACAAGTGTGCACCACCGTGCCTGGCTCGTCCTGTTTTCTATTATTGATCGTCTCTGCAGTCAACTCTGCTTCTTAATCCTTCTCCATGTTTTGAAATCACTTGTAGGCAGCACCCACTATGTTCCTATCACTGCATCTGCTCAGACCTTTACACGGGGTCTGTTTTGCCCTGGGCTCTGGGTTCAGCACTGGCAAGGTAAACAGGGTCACTGCCCTCACAGAGTGTGATGGCCCTTGATGCCAGGCACTATTCCATGCCCTTAACCCTTTTATGTCTCATAATATGTTTTTGCTTTTAATCCTTTCTCCAGTTCTACAGTGTGCTTTAGATTAAGGAACTGAGTCCCCAGATCACACAATTAATAAGTGGTAGGATGGTAGCCTAAATCCAGATGTGTCCAGCTCTCAAACACATGTTCTTTTCCTCTACCTCATGCCATCTCCCTGTTTTAAGAAGGCTTCAAAATTGTAAATGCAAGGTGGTGTAGTGGGCTTTGAAGCTAGAGACGTGAGCTCCTCTGTTTAATTATAACTTCAGTGGACGTGTGTTTATCACTGGGCACTTAAAGTGACTTCCCCTGGGTTCAGTGACTTTTCTGAGCCTCAGTTTCCTGTGAGAGGTGAAGATTGGGGATATCTAAGACAGGGGTGTTGCATGAATTAAGTGAACTAAAGCACATAAAAGGAAGCAGGCAGGAACTGACATTCTTTTTTTGACTCCGAGAATGAGTGTGGACCTGAATGAACTTCAGTTTACAAGTTGACTCTAGGACCAAGGGGCCTTTTTTAGAATGCAGTTTTGGAATGTTTATTTTTTCCTTTTGAAAAGGTTTTTGTAAGTGTGGGTGGGGTGCAGAGGGACAGTCACAGAATGTGGTATAAAGTGTTCCATTTCTGGAACACAAGACTAAAGGGTTAGACTTTGTTGACATGACGGAATTATTTAGAGTAGCAGAATCCCACAACCTGGGCTTCAGGGTAAGGCTCCCTGGAGAACTTGTTTAGAAACTCACCCTCAACCATTGAAAGGCTTGCAAACTGGAAAACAAGGCCCTTCTACACATTCAGCCTTGGGAATTGCTAGTGAGTATGTGTCTAAATGCCCTTTACAGTCTTGTTTCTCCATCTCGCCCCATGGAACAGGTCTGTTGGGCCCAGGGTCTGGTTTGGAACAGTGATGAAATTCTGAGCTGCTGAACCAGATCTGGAGCTGCCTTGGTGATCATGTCTGCCTAGCCCAGGGCCTGGCCATCTAACAGCCTGGGGGCGGTCGGGGGAGGGGGAGTAATGCTGCTTTCTGCATGCTACCATTCCTGTGAGGCCTTACACTTTTCAGAAAGCCTCCCGATAATATTTCTTTCCAACAGTGCTGTGAGGTTGATGCTTGATTTTTGTGCCCATTGTCTGTGGGCATTGATGAAGCACAGAGAAAATGATTTGTTTGAGGTTTCTCATGGGATAAAGTAGAGCTGAACTTCTGACATGGGATCCCTCCTTTTCCCTGCCTTGTGGGAATGATTTGGGAGATACCATAACTCAGGTAGCCCGACTATCTAGCAGTCCCTTGTCTGATCAGAAGTTTTTTCTAAATTAAAAAAAAAATGAAATCATTGCTAAAGCCAGGTGTGGATGGTACACCCATAAGCCTAGCTATTCGTGAGGCTAATGCAAGAGACTCAGAAGTTTGAGGCCAACCTCAGCAACTTAGCAGGACCCTGTCTCAAAATAAAAAACAATAAGGGCTGGGGATGTAGTTCAGTGGTAGAGTGCCCGTGGGTTCAATCCTCAGTACATAATACATGTGCAGGCATGTATGTACACACGTCATTGTTGCATTCCATTTCAGCATGAATAAGTGTCCATGTATTCACAGTCCCAATTTTCAGGAAGCTAACATCCAGACATCTAATCAGTATGAGGAAAAATGCAAGAGGGGCCCTAACAGAGGAATAAACCTCAAATTTTTGAAGTATTAAGGAATTAAGAAAGTCTTCACGGGGACTTTGGCATTTGGACTGAATTGTGAGGAATAAACACAATTTTAGAGGGTAAAAGAAGGAGTGAAATTGGACCAAAGTTGGGAATTATTTGGCATATTCTAGAAACTTGTGATTTAATGTGGTAGAGTGCAATTTAGGACACAGTTCTCAAACCTAAGTGAGCCTTTGAACTCCAATGTACACACCCACAGATCTGAATCAGGAAGGCCTGGGATCTCACCCAGCAGGGACCTAACTATTAGAGGAAGCAGCACCAGAGAATGCGTGGTAGGCACCTTGTAAGCTGAGGTCTTAAGGATAAAGGGTGCAAGAAGAAAAGGAGCATGTTCCAGGCAGAGTGAACAGCCTTTATGAAGGGGTTGGCCAGTCTTCCTGCTTTTGCAGACCCGCTCTTGATAACTATGTTGTTTACCTTCCTCAACCACAATTTTGATCAGATGCCTTCTTGCCTGTGTGTTCTTTGTAGTCTTGATTCTAGGTGATAAGGTCTTAAACAGAAAAGACTTTTTGGAGAGGCTGGACTGACCAGAAAAGCTGGAGAGCTGCACCAGGGAAATGGGCAGAACCAAGGGAGGCTCAGCCACAACAGAGCAACCTGATGCGGACTCCACTCCTTGATCATCTGTGTTGTTCTTGCTTTCCTGGGTCATCCCCAAGAGTCATGTTCCTGGTGGGAGCAGGAATGTCTGCCTGATGGGCATTGTCTAGAGGGAATGTCAGGGTGCTAATGGGAGGGTCAGGCCTGATGGTGGAAAAATGAAGCAGAAGTGACAAATGTTCAGTACATTTTCTGTACCTCTTCTCTTTGCCTCCAAAATAAAAGCCAAAGGTCTATGGCACTAAGGCCTTTCGCAGTTGAACTACAGGCAGATGTATCTCTCTACTTTGTTCTATACTCTGTCTGCTTCAGCAACTTGCAGATCAGTTCCTGGTGCTGTGGTTTTGCTAAAACTGTTTCCTTTGCCTGGAATCCCGCCCTCCGCACCCCTTAACTCATAAAACCCTTTTCATCCATCTGGACTCAGCTTTCACTGTCTACCAGGATGGAGCAGTCTTTCCTTTACTCTCTGATAGCCCTTTCTTTGTGAAGTACTTCTCTGTTCTCACCCTTCTCACAGTGTATGGACTTGGTTGGATTTCTGTCTTCTCTGTGAGATTGAGAGATGGGGTGGGGGGAGAGTCTTTTTCAATCTTTGCTGTTTGCTGGATCACATGCAAGGCACTTAGGATCCTCCAGCTCCCAGCACATAGAGCATAGCATACCCAGATGTTGAGTGGATGTTAGTGCATGATTGAATTCATACTTGCTTGGCAGGCATTATTTTTCTTCTTAGGGATGTTTGGGGGTGTGGCAATACATAGAAGGGTAGGATGGTGGGTTCTTGGACTTCATTTTTGCCTAATGGTTTAAAGTACTAAAAAAGGTTGAGAGGTCCCTTGTTTTGTAGACTCCGCCCCCAGGAGGACAGTCAGGAGAATTGGTTTGTTCCTGACTTTGTTGACAGTGGGTCATCTGTCATTGTGAAACCTGAGGCCCTGCGCTTCCAGAACAGGCTCATATAGGATCAGTTCCTTGGTCTCACTCACTCTGCATCTTGCTCAACTTTGTCTCCTGTTTCAAGAGTGAAAAAGAACAGTGTGATGCCAGGGTGGGGGCAAACGAAGATCTGGGAAAGACCTGGGATGACACATCTTTCCATCCCTGAGCTGGGCTGTTTACTCACTCCTGAGTGAAGCTCTCCCTGGGCATCTGCCCAGCATCAGGCTGTTTGGTGATATCCATACAATAATGGAACCAAAGTGTCCACGTTATGTTGTGGCCAAGCGCTTGACTTTAAATCCCAGCTGACTATATGACATCGAACAGGTTGCTTAACCTCTGTGCCTCATTTTCCTTATCTGTAAAGTGGAGATGGTGTGGCACCTACCTGGAAGTATTGTGGAAATGACATGAAGAAATCTAAAGCATTTGATGTGCTTGCTGACACATAAGGCCTCAGTAACTGTTAACTATTTATTACTATACTATTTTTATTATTACTAATTGGCTCTGGGTTCTTTCTTCTTGTACTCAAGAGTCTCAGTCTCTTTCTGAAAGCAGTTCATTTCAGAGTAATAAATGGAACAAGATGGATAGCTTTTCAAATATGGAGTGCCAAGAATCTGATGCCTCTAATTTAGCATTAGGTAAGGGTTGGAGTTTCTGGGTGGGGCTCTTGCATGGGTGGGGACTCCTGTGCAGCAATCTCAAGCCCAGCCACTGTGAGGTAGGGCAGCTGCGTGAGATCCCAGGGAGGAGGCACCATGGCGGCAGAGTGGGTTGACTTCTGTAGCAGGGTGCTGGGGAAAGAGCATAAGACTTGGGAGAGGTAGAAAAGCTCCTGCCCTGTCTGTCTTTTGCTCATCCCGTGCCTGAAACCATGTGACGATCTCTCCCTCTTTGGACTTAGATCTGTTTTCTTAATGTGCAAGGCCATTGTCAACCTCCGTATTCAAGCACTTATATGTCAGGCACTATCCAAAGTGCTTCATACACAATAACTCATGTAAAAGAATGCTTGAGCCAGGTAACCCTGTACACCTGTAACCCCAGCTACTGGGGAGGCTGAGGCAGGAGGATATCAGGTTTGAGGCCAATGTGGGCAGCTTTGCGAGACCCTCTCAAAATTAAAAATGAAAGGGACTCTGAGTGTAGAACACCTGGGTTCAACCCCTAGTACTGCACACAGCAAATCAATCAATCAATCAATCAACCTTTCTCTATCTTGAAGTAGCTACCTCACAAGATGATTTTTAAGATTATATAACAGAGTATGTGTGGAAGTTCCTAGTAAGGTGTTAAAGTAAAAAACAATGTGGCAATAATGTTAACCAGGTAATTTTCTAGTAAAATAAAAATCACATTTAAAATTTGCAAATAAATGAATGCATGTTCACATACAAACACAAAGTAAATAGCAGTAAAAGCAACAGCTTTTTAGGCAACATACCCCAACAGGTGCCTCGGGCACTGTGCCCCTCTTTTTACACTAGTGCTTTGTACTCAGCCCTGGCGGGTATTTACGCAAGGTTTCCCTACTAGAACATATGCCTCTGGAAGGCAGTTGTTTTTGTACCTGGTGTTATTTTAGTTAATGTTTGTTAATGGATGTATTAAGGATATGTCTTTATAAATTTGTTCTTTATTAAAAGAAAGACTGTTCTTTTTTAAAAATTAATTAGTTTATTTAATTTTAGTACTGGGGATTGAACCCAAGGCACTTTACTCCTCACTGAGCTACATTCCTAGTCCTGTTTCTGTTTTGAAACAGGTCTTGCTAAGTTACTGAGGCTGGCCTCAAACTTGTTTTTTTTTGTTTGTTTTTTTTAACTGGGGATTAAACTCAGGGGCACTTGGCCACTGAGCAACATCCCCAGCCCTATTTTGTATTTTATTTAGAGACAGGGTCTCACTGAGTTGCTTAGGGCCTCGCTAAGTTGCTGAAGCTGGCTTTGAACTCGTGATCCTCCTGCCTCAGCCTCCCGAGTCGCTTGGATTACAGGTGTGCGCCACCACACCCGGCTTAGCCTCAAACTTGTGATCCTCCTGCCTCAGCCTCCTTAGTCTCTGAGATTATAGGTGTGCACCACCAGGTCCAGTTAGAGATGCTCCTCTTGCATGGAGCACTTGTCAAAGTAGAACGTCTCATTTGGATGATAATTTAATAATTTGGGTAGGAAGATGTACTTGCAAAATGCAAACAGGCAAAAATACCTCTTCCCCATTTCCCCTGATGAATCAGTTATGTGCTTACCCTGAGACTGATGTTCTTCTATTAACTTTGAAACATTGAACTGGGCACGGTGGTACATGCTTGTAATCACAGACACTTGGGAGGATGAGGCAGGAAGATCACAACTAGGTCAGCCTCGGCAACTCACCAAGACCCTGTCTCGAAAATAAAAAGACTGGAGGCTCAGTGATAGAGCATCTCTGGGTTCAATTCCCAATACCCTCCCTACACACACACACACAAAAAGGAGGGAGAGAAGGAAATTAATATTGAAAGCAATGAGATGAATTTCCTAAATGCCCCTCCACACACATCCTGAATTTTCCTTTATTGTCAGTGCAGGCCTCTCTTACCTTGCTCCCAAATTGTGATGAACATAAATGTAAAATACAAGAAATGTTTGTTTGTCGGGTGGGAGATTGTAGGTGGAAGAGAGATAGGAAAACCTAAATACAGATCCAAATGCAAATCTCAGCTACTTTGTAGTGTGTGTGGGAGACTTGGACAAATTATCTAATTTCTTTGAGCCTTGGTTTCCTTGGTAAAATATAATAATGATAATACTGGTCTCAGAGTTGTTTAAAGTAGTAGGTAGCTGTCACTGCTTATTATTATGTTGTCCACATAGGATCTACATGAATGAATTTAATTTCAGCTATAATCACCTTCTGTACACTTAAATAAAATAAATATTATTTAAATATTGTTTTTAATTAGAAAATAAGTTTATTATCTTCACTGAGTTGGTTTTGCTTTTAAATATCAATAGCATACCATTAACTTTTAACCAAAGGATAAACTAAAATCTAACCTGGAAATATTTCCTTTTTCAATATGATATTTTAAAAGCTGAAAGAATCTTAATATATTTTATTATATGCTTCACATATTCCTGTATATTAGTATATATCTATCAGAGATTATATTATTCCCATATATGCAAGTGAAGAAACCAAGTCTCAAGGAAATTAATCTTCCAAAGATAGCACAGTAATTACTTTCTGGATTCATAGCCAGGTCTCTGATCCCCACCCCCACTTTGATACTGGGGATTGAACCAAGGGTGTTTTACCTCTAAGCTACATCTCCAGTCTTCTTTGAAATTTTTGAGACAGGATCTCACTAAGTTGCTAAGGGTCTTGTTTGATATCCCAGGCTGGCCTCAAACTTGTGGTCCTTCTGCCTCAGCCTCCCACGTTGCTGGGATTGCAGGCAGGTGTGTGTTACTACACTCGGCTTCTCTTTGCTCTTTTTAAAATTTTTTTATTCTTTTTATTTTTATATTTTTACAGACTGCATTTTGATGCATTGTACACAAATGGGGTACAACTTTCCATTTCTATGGTTGTACATGATGTAGATTCAACCATTCAACCATTACCCTATAACCTAGGGTAATGATGTCTGTCCTAGTCCACCATCTTTCCTTTCCCCACCCCCTCCCGCCCCTTTTCCCTCTGCATAATCCAAAGTTCCTCCATTCTTCTCTTAGCCGCCCCCCCCCCCTTTATGTATCATCATCCACTTACCAGAGAAAACATTTGACCTTTGGTTTTTTGGGATTGGCTTATTTTACTTATGATATTCTCCAGCTCCATCCATTTACCAGCAAATGCCATAATTTTATTCTTTACGACTGGATAATATTCCATTGTGTATGTATACCACAGTTTCTTTATCCATTCATCTATTGAAGGGCATCTAGATTGTTCTCTTTGCTCTTAAACGTGAAATCCCTATTCAATTTGACCTTGCAAAATGAGCCTTGGTTTGGTTTTTTACATCCTGCTTTTCTCCCTAAATGGGTTTTCTTGTCACCCTTTCTTTACATAGTTCCTAGGAGACAACCTGTTTCTGAATGTGGATCCATTTTAAGAGCCAGTTTCATAACCAGAACTTTTCTTTAGCTGATTTTCAGAAAATTCTTTATCAATTGAGAAAGTTAGCTCAGTTGTTTATTATCGTTGTTTGTTTCAGCCATTCTGATCATTGTCTGCTCAAGTCAGAATCTAGCTGCAAGTTTAATTAGTTCATTATATTGTGGGGCTTTGGGCAAGGGATCAGCCCCCTGGTATAAACCCGAACGAACAGCTGCTGAGCTGCTGGGGCTCTCTTTCCTAGAGTGTGGTAGGATGGCTTGCTGTGGGTTTTCTTCATTTTCAATAAGGAGAGTAGCCACACTCACCTCCATGTGTTGTGGGATCTGGTGCACTTTGGCCCTGGTTGCCTGCCCAGACTGGTGCAGCCCACCATAGATGTGTTCTTTCCAGCTTGGCTCACAAGGCTCCCCAGCAGAGAATGCCACTTGCATCCCGATCAGCCTTCAGGGAGCTGCTGGACCTGTTGAGCCTGTGATTCTGTCACGTTCCCTGTATCCTCCTTGATGTCTTGTTGATGCACATGTCTGCTGTGACATTCTCCAAAGGCTGTATTGTGATACTTTCACTAATTCCTTGAGGTCAAGGACTGATGTGTCATCTCTGTAGACTGGTGCTCATTGGGTGCTCAACACATTATTATCATTTTGAATTTATACATCTAGTTCCTCTAAAGTGAAAGCTTTGCGGAAATTGCATATACCTGTTCAGATTTTCTAGGATAATATAATTTTTAAAATACCTTGTGTCATTATGAGGCAATGTGTTTCCTTCTGTTTTTCATGCATGATCACCATTTTTATAGGTGGTATGAAAGTTGCTTTTGGGTGCGTTTCAGTGACTCAATGCCAGTTTGTTTTGTTTTTGTTTTAAGCTGCCAGGGTCCTTAGTGCTTAGAGAAGTACAAAGGAGTGGAGGAATCTAACCGTGTACTTATGGAACACAAGACATAAGAAAAACACTTAAACTACAACTTGCATGTAATGTGGCAGCATAAATTTTTTTAAAATATATTTTTAGTCTTTAGGTGTATATATATATATATAATATATATTTAGGTGTATATATATATATATTTTTTTAAAGTTGTAGGTGGATACAATATCTTTATTTTATTTTTATGTGGTGCTAAGAATTGAACCCAGGGCCTCATGGCATGCTAGGCAAGTGCTCTACCACTGAGCCACAACCCCAGGGCATAAATATTTTTAAAGTTAAAAACATACTAATATATCATGAGCACATATCAAAGAGTTATTAGCACTGTTAGTGAGGAAACTAGCAGGATGACAGAAATGGATCAAAAGAGAAAAAAAGAATGCAAAAATAAGATTGCAAGTTTAGGTGCACAGCTGGTTAACGTCCTACAGGGCAATAAAAACAAAACCTTGGAGGTTATCTTTCCTACCAGAAAAATTATTTGGAACTTATCAATTTTCTGCAAATTAATATCTAATTTAACAGAATGTGGGTCTTAATCAGTAGAAAATAGAAAATCAATAAAGTTGTGTTTTCTAGAGCATCAGATGACCTTTAGGTAGGCAAGTGAGATAGTGCAGAAGTATAACTTTAAAGGAAGCCAGATGCAGTGCACATACCAGTAATCCCAGCAGTTCCGGAGGCTAAAGGCAGGAGGCCAGCCTGGGCAACTTAGTGAGAGCCTGTCTCAAAATAAAAAATAGAAAGGACTGGGGGGGATGTAGCTCAGTGGTAGAACACTTGCCTAATGTGTGGGTTCAGTGCCCAGTACCAAAGTGGGGGGATACAAAAGGGAACAAAAAACTTTATTTATTGACTTCATTTCCAAGTTTCAGATAATTTTTCTTAACAAAATAAATCACAGTTGAGTTCAAGAGCTAACACAACTGGGTCTGACTGAAATGGAAAAGGGTCCTTGGTAAAAGTAATTGTAAGTCATTTTGAAGTGGAATTGTGCAGTTCAGAGCTTGTGCAAAGCAGGAAGGTGATCATAAGCGGAAAAGACCAGGCTTGGCAGTCACAGTTCAAGAAAGATTGCCTCACCCACGAAGACTGTGTGCAGAAAAGGAAGTGGTATTTTTCTGGGGTAGATGAGGAACTCAGGTGAGTGGGAAGTGAAACCCTTGGAGAGGAGGGAGCAATCAGAAGAAGCTCTGAACTTGCGTTTAAGAAATTTGATAGGAAAAGCTGTTGGACTAACAAATGCTCAAAGATGATTATCTAAGGGTTGAAATCAAGCCAGGCTCTGGAAGTGGAGCAGAGAGTTAAGTCTGTGATACTTTGGAGGAAGACCTAACAAATTCAGAGTGAGCTGAGGGCAGAGAGAAGAAGTAGCAACTTGAAGGTGGTGCTGATGATCGATCACCTGGATGAAACTACTGGGATCTGGCTCAGGTCCCATGCTGTGGTGGACCAGAGAAGCCTAGACTTTTTTTTATTCTTTGTCCACTTTCCTTTTCCATGCAGAGCTGGAGTGGGGCTGCCTGATTAAAAGGGAGAGAGACAGATACACAGCAGATCGGAAAACCTTGTAAAAATTAATTTGGGTGTGGGGTGTATACAGTTCAGTGGTAGAGCATTTGCTTGGCGTGGACAAGGCCCTGGGTTCATTCCCCAGTACAGCCAGAAACAGAGAAAGGAAGAATCACTTTGGGTTCATGTGTGCTTTTTTTCTCTCCCAATTTCTAACAATTGTATTTTATTTAATATTTGGTATAAACAGCCAGGTGTGGTGACACATGCCTATAATCTAAGTGACTTGGGAGGCTGAGGCAAGAGGATTGCAAGTTCAAGGCTAGCTAACTTAGTGAGGCCCTAAGCAACTTAGAGAGACCCTGTCTGAAAATCAAAAATAAAAAGGGCTGGAGATATAGCTCAGTGGTTCAATTCCTGGTATCAAATAAATAAATAAATAAATCATACTTGGTATGTACAAAGGACTGTGTGACACATTTGTGTGTGTTACAAAACATGAGCATCTGAGAACCTCTACCTCCCCACCCAGTTTTCCTTTGTGGTTTCTTTGCCAGTAAAGAGGGTTCACTCATCTGTCACTTAAAACATAGGATGTTCGAATCACTACTTTGTCATCCTGTGTCATTCCACACCTCCTCCAGACTCATTTTCCTAGGAAGGTGACCCAGAAAGAATCCTCTTTTTAAGTACGAAGCCATTCCTGTTTCTTGAGCTGGTGCGTTGAGATGGCCGCACACCCAGTATTTGAGTGGAGTGGAGATTGCAGTCTGCCTGTTGAGACTGTTCCCTGTATTACTGCATGCATTTAAGGGCTTCCGTGTGGAAGGGTGTGGTTATGGAACAGAGGTCCTTAACTGCCCCTCTGGGTGACTTGAATGGTCTGGGAAAAAGCATTGGTGACTACAAATCACAAAATGGTGGAGGAATGAAAAGTTACCTCACAGGTGATGTTGGATTTGATACTAATCTGCATTTGATTTTTCTGTTAATTATTAGAAAAACCATCCTAGGAGAGGGGATAGGATCATCAGCATGAGAGAGTTCTGGGTGCTTCAGGGGGATTCTTATTGGGATTTGGATTTTGCATTTACCTCCCTCTCTGGATCCCTGATTGTGGTCCATCTCATTCCCAAACAGCCTATACACACGCATCACACTCTGCTTATTTATTTCTATGTTCTTGTGCTTGTGGAGCAGCTATAATATGAGAAATTAAATGAACAACAACAAAAAAAGCAAGTCAAAGTTTAGATGAATATCCCTATAATCTTGGGGATGAGACTTTTTAAATAATAACACAAAAACCACATAATCTTATTATGAAATATTAAAATTTGTATATAGACAGTTCCCTTAACCACTATGCTGTATGACATCTTGCAAAGGAGTTAGAGTCATGATACTCAAAAACACCGTAAGTGAAAAAGAGGAAAGCAAAATACTTTTTTTTTAAGATAGGAACCTAATAAAATATCATGGCTTTACAAGTAATTGACCTAGAAATATATAAGTACCGTAATAAATTAGGCATTTTGTCTTCAAAAAGACCTGAGGTTTGCTTGCGGAAGTGTGGGTATCACTAGGTGAGTTATTGTGAAATGGCAGAAGACGAGCTGTCTGAAGTTTGAAGGAAAGTTCTGACACCATTGTGAATGGGTGTGGTTCATAACAGGCAGTGACCTGAGGGAGCTGGTGGATATTTTGAGAAGCTCGTGTGTATTTTGTGCATCTCTCCGTGGCTCATGTCAGCTGGGTACAGTTGTCTGTATTTTCTAGTGTTTGTTTCATGCATAAACAAATGCCAGCTTCATGCTATGCTCAGATTGTTCCTGATATATCTGATGCATTAGAACAAATTCACATTTTCAAAACAAGAGTTAAATCAGCTTTAGATTCTGCATGAATTATAACTCAAAACCCCCATGAGTTAGCTATAATTGTAAATCTTGCTTTGCAGACGAGAGAACTGCAGCTCAGTGAAATAAAACTAACCCCAAGATTCAAGGCTTGAATGTGGTGACTCTGAATCCCCATGTCTTTTTTTTTTTCCTGAACAAATTTAAAAAGAAATAACAGTGGATGAAATATTTAGAAACATATATAAGAAAGAACAAATATCTGTAATATATGAAAAAATTCAAACTGGTAAAAAGAAACAACTCAGAAAAATAAAACACAATTTATAATGAAAGAAATACAAATGGTTGATAAAATTGAGGTAGAAAAAGACATTTACTTCACGTAGTATTTAACCATGCAAAACGGAACAATGACATTGGTTTTATCCACTGTCAGATAGATATGGGAAGACAATGGTGGATTATTGTAGCCCTTCCAAAAGCACACGGCCCTCTCCTTTACCCAACCATCTAATTTCTAGGGATTTATCCCAAGAAAATGATAAGTGGGAAATATTTTTGTCCAGGATTTTTGTTAAGAATTATTAGTAATGCTGAAAAAAGGAAAGGAAAGAATTATTAGTAATGCTGAAAAAAGGAACGCATTCTTTTGTTAAGAATTATTAGTAATGCTGAAAAAAGGAAGTGACTAAATAGATCCAGTGTACCAATGCAATTTAGTATTGTGGTACTTTTCAAAAAACATTGTATTCATAATGGTTGACACTGAACACTCTTCATGTTCTGTTAGCAAACAAAGCAGAGTACCAGTTAACATTTTGAGTGGAATCTCATCTTTGCAAAACCACTTGCATTTATGTGCATGCTTATGTGTACAAGCACGTCTCATGTAGGAAGAAGCCTGGAAGGATACACACATCAAAATATCGTCAGTGGATGTCCCATGGTAGTAGAATTGCTGGATTTTAATTTTTGTTCTCTTTATTTAACTGTTTCCTAAATTTTTCTGTAATGAATATATTTGTTTTATGATTAGAAAAAATTTTAGGACATTGTCTAACACAAGGTATATAATAAATACAAAATATAACAATAAATGAGCCAGAGGGAAAAAATAAATGAATAAAAACAAAACAAAAAAGAATAAATGAGTGGGCTGGTGGCATATGGCTGTAATCTTGGCTGCTTGGGGGGCTGAAGCTAGAGGATGACAAGTTCGAGGCCAGCCTGAGCATCTTAGTGAGACCTTGTCTCAAAATAAAATAACAAAAAGGACTGGGGATGTAGCTCAGTGCTTGCCTAGTATGTGCAAGGCCTGCTCAATCCCCAATATCACAAAAAAAGAAAGAGAGGAAGTGGGGAGACCTTTGTAAACCAGTACACAGCTATTTAACAGGGCTGGGTAACAAACACCTGCTGGAGAATTATTGACTGCAGTTTGGAGAGACTGTTGCCCCATCTGGGAGCTTTGGATTCCTTATTTCTAACCAAAATTAGTCTGACCAGATTTCAGGTGATCTTATACTCTAAATAGGTGTTACAGGGCTGAGCTGGGCAATGTAACCTCTGGGTCACAAGCTCCATGAAGTACTGATGAATTTGGGATACCTGTGGATGCGACACTGGGCTGCCTGCCATGCTTGGATAACAACCAGAGCCTCTGATTTTGGTGACATGCTTTTAAAGAGACCAGAACCCAGATATAGTTTCTTGGGTCCCTGTATACTTTATTAAGCAATTTAGCCCTGAGGTTAAGAACAGCTTAGAACAGAAATGTGGCGTGGAGAGGAAGGGTGGTGGTGTGGCTTGCCTGCCCGGCTCCTGGGAAACCTGTCTCTGGCCCTGGGCCCTGCAGACTGCAGCAAGACACTGAACTTCATTTTCAAAGTTCCATGAATGTTCTCCCAGGCCTCCCTTTTCTGGGTTTCATGACCCTCTGGAAATGAGAGCCTGCGAAATGGCAAAACATGAACTATGAGGCAGGGAGCAGCAGGAGACATGGGGATGCTCCTACAGCATGCAGCTGGGTGTCACTGAGTGGGCCTGCTCCTGGGCCAGTGGGCCTGCTCCTGGGCCTGCGCCCTGCTTCCCCAGGCTCCCATTCTCTGGCACTGCAGGCTGGATGCTCCCCACCCCCACCCCAGAGGTCTCCAGAGCCTCCTGCGTTCCTCTCTGTAAGTGCTCTTCTAATAGCCCCTCCATACCACTCGGTCCTGCCCTGGCTGCCTGGGGATGTCTCTGCTGGAGCTTTCTATGTGAGGATTGAAAGAGATTTTTTTTTTAATTTAAGCAATCTCGTTCCATCTGCCTACGTACTCTTAACCTGCTTTGTGAAATAAACCTGTGACCTTTATACACCAGCTTGTCTTCCCCCACAAAGGGTTTTGAGAGCACTTGATGAGATGAGATAAGCAGGCCCGAGTGCCTGTGTAGTGGGTACTCTAGACAGACCACAAATAGGGAGCTTCCTAAGGGCCTATCCCTCACCAAGCACTTTGTATAAATTATCTTATTAATTCTCAGAGCGAAGAAGCTAAGTATGTATTTTCTAGTGTGCCTTTTGTGGTTAGGAAGTTGAACATAGAAAGAAGTAACTTGTCCACATTCACACAGCTGTTGGACTGGCTTCTTGAGATACACACCAAGGCCCGCATGGCACCAAAGCCTGTACCTATCCACCAGGCCACCATGGCCTTGTGTCTTCCTCAGCTTTCCATGGGAAAAACAGGTAGTCGGTGACGGCCTCTGAAAATAGGCCTCTGTGTTGATTTCCCAGAAAGTTGGAATTTGGGGGCATTCTGGAAGGCTCAACAAATTGTTAGGTTTCTCTTGATCATTTTCTTAAAGCTTTTTCTAATCTTGTATTGTACTTGTATGAGCACTAGATTGTGTTTTTTTAGATTTTGTGCTGAATTTGAGGACATTTCTTGATATTGGACTTGGTTGGTGTGAGTTGCAGTCTCTATGGCAATCTGCCCAGGCAATCTGCCCAGTTCTTCCTGCACATAACAGGCTGATTAAGGGCAGAGCAGAGTGTCTAGATGTTGGTAAATAGTACCACTGTAGGAACTTAGTCGCTGAAATGCTGTTTTACCCAGCAGGCTGAACTGACTGAATGCTGTGGTGATGAACTTGAAATACTAAAATCAAGTTATCCCATATGAAGGCCACTCGAGACCCCTCCTCCTTGCACACCCCCCTGCAGTGTTCTGCTTGCCAAACATATAATTCTTCATACTCCAGTCAACCCCCCCCCCCCACAGACACAGTATCAAAGATGTGGGAGGGACATGCTGGTCGAGGCTTGGGGGAATGAACGGAGGTGGTGCTTTTTTTTGTTATCATGGTGATGGTGGTTGGTTTGGTGTCCAAATCAGAGCATTCTATGGCCTTGAGAGTTTGAGAGTTTGGAGAGAAGAGACCCCCATTCAAGAACAAACAGTAGCTTCTTGGGGATATATTAGGGTGAGGATAAGAGAAGGAATTTGTACAGTGTAGAGAACTATGCATCTGAAAATAAGTGAGACAAAACTAAGGCCTCAGGTTCCTAGTAGGGAGCAGCTTTAAGAAAAGGAAGAAGTCGGGCATGGTGGCGCACGCCTGTAATCCAAGCAACTTGGGGAGGCTGAGTCAGGAGGATCTCGAGTTCAAAGCCAGCCTCAGCAACTTAGCGAGGCCCTAAGCAACTCAGTGAGACCCTGTCTCTAAATAAAATACAAAATAGGGCTGGGGATGTGGCTCAGTGGCCGAGTGCCCCTGAGTTCAATCCCAGGTTCCAAAAAAAAAAAAAGAAAGAAAGAAAAGGAAGAAGTCATGAGAGATAAATTGTTAGTCATTGGACAAGTTGGGTTTGGGTAAGCCTTTGGGAGGACCAGGGAAGAAGCCCTGGAAGCAGGCTTGAAACCTTTTGGGCTGGGAACTCAGGGGTTACAGGTACTTGGAATGTGACATAAAAAGAGGAGCGTGGTCTCCAGGTGGACACATCCCTCTGGTCCCATAGACTCCTTGCCCACAGGGAAAGGGCATAGCCAGAGGAAGTCTAGAGGGGGCCTGTAGAGTGTGGAGTCCAGGGCCAAGGTGGTTGCTTTTGCCCAGGCCTTCCAGCAGTGCTGTGCGGTGCAGTGGAAGAACAAAGTGGAGAGTCGGAGGACTGGTTCTAACCCTCGCTGTGCTCCAACAAATTGTGTGATCTTGGTCAAGTTATTTCCCTGCTCTGGACTTCATACATGATCTTTCCTTTCTTTCTACCCCTAAAGATCCCTGATTTGGGGGTCATCAACTTCATTATTCCTGAGTGTTTCCTTCGTTATTCCTGAGTGAGGGCACTAGTGGAGAGGAGGCCCAGAGCTTGCCTGATGAAGAGGAAAGGAGTTAGGGAGAGGTAGGGTCTGGCACAGCTACAGCAGACCCACACGGCTTCTTCACTGCCATTAAAAGCAGTGCTTCTGGGAGCGGTGGCACCTGCTTATAGTCCCAGCAGCCTGGAGGCTGAGGCAGGAGGATCACAAGTTCAGAGCTAACCTTAGCAACTTAGCAAGACCCTATCTCTAAATAAAAAATATAAAATGAGCTGGGGATGTGGCTCAGGGGTTAAGTGCCCCTGGGTTCAATCCCCAGTACCAAAAAAAAGCAGTGCTGAGACAGGAGGTGGACTCACAGGCTAAAGCTGCTGCATTCAAAGCCTTAGGATAGTAACTCCCTACCCTCTGCCTCATTGTCTCCTGACCCATTTCTGCTTTTTAGAAAAGCCATTAGGTTTTCATGCCTCAGTTTCTTTCTTTCCTTTTCTGTCCTTGCCCTCCCCCTTTTTCTTTCATGCTGGGGATGTCACCCGGGGCCTGAAGCTTGCTAGGCAAGCACTCCACCACCCAGTCCCTATGCTTCTAAGTTTCAGTTTCTAAGGAAGTCTGAAAGTTAATAGTTTGGGTGGCAATAACATTACTCCTTTTCCTTTGTTCACAGAGATGCTGCAGTTCGTCAGCAATCAAGTGGGAGAGTTCCCTGACTTGTTTTCAGAGCAGCTGTGTGGCTCCTTCCCTGGCAGTGGTGGTAGCAGCAGCAGCAGTGCCAGCAGCAGTGGCAATGTCAGGGGCAGCAGTGGTGGAGCCGTGGACCCTTCTATGCAGCGGTCATTCAGCCAGGTCCCGTTATCTTCCTTCTCTCCCTCGGCAGCCTCCCCACAGGCTCCAGCCCTGCAGGTCAAGGTCCCTCCTACTGCAGTTCCCACCCCACCAAGGGCAACTCCTGTTCTCCAGCCCAGGCCCCAGCCCCAACCTCAACCGGCAGCTCAGCTTCCACAGCAGACAGTAATGATCACCCCGACCTTCAGCACTGCCCCGCAGACGAGGATCATCCAGCAGCCTCTGATATACCAGAATGCAGCCACCAGCTTTCAAGGTGATTCAGATGTTAGATGTGGAGCTGCTGCGTGGCTCCAGAGTCTGTGCTCTCTTTCCACCCATGCAGATAATTCTGTCCTCTGAGGACATGTCACTATGGTCCTGTCTGGATGAGTGGCGTATGAACTGGTGCAGGAATGTTTTACGTTCTGCTTCCTCAAAGACCTTAATGTCTGTTGGGCATAGTTCAAGCATACTTGGTCAAAGAGGCCAACAGGCATGGTAAGACACAGGGCAATCCTAGTAACTAGAGGTTCATTCTTGAATAAAATTAGGCCTGAAGCTTGGCTTGCACACCCATAGGTGGGAATGATTCATTCAGCAAACAACTCCTGAGAATCCACTGAGGAGTTACAACCTTTAAAGTAGGCGCTGTTTCTGAGTTGCAGGCCTCTTGGCAGGCCCTCTGTGTGTGATGAGTGAATGAGTGACTGAAGTGCTCGTTCTTTCTCTGGTGTACTGCATCCCAGGGACTGTGGGGAGCCCTGGGTATAATGAGTATTGCTCTGAATTCGAAAGACTCTGATAGTTGTTCAATGGGTTTTGAGAATTGGGGCGGGGAGGTGGCAGGAATAAAGGCAAAAAGCTGAGATCATAGTCCCAAACACATTTTCCATCCAGAAGGGATGGGAGCAAATGAAGCCCTGGAGAGTTGTTGATGCTCAACGTCTATTAACTCTCTTGCTGGGTGCAGTCATTTGCCGATTAGCCTCCCTTGCCTCCACCCAACACCCAGAGTAATGAAACAATTTGTACTCGTTCTCTCAGAAATTGATGCAGCCCTTATGGGATGTTCTTATGCTCTAAACCAGCTTGTAAATGGCTGTGCACATCTTCAGCAGCATGTGGGAAGCTGGAGTCATTATGAGGTACTCCATCCTGCGTTACTGCTGCAGCTACGTGACAGCATGCATTCCTCATCCATGTGACTTTTTCCTCCTTTTCCTCCAAGTCCTTCAGCCTCAAGTCCAAAGCCTGGTGACTTCCTCCCAGGTACAGCCAGTCACCATCCAGCAGCAAGTGCAGACGGTACAGGCCCAGCGGGTGCTGACACAAACAGCCAATGGCACGCTGCAGACCCTTGCTCCAGCCACGGTGCAGACAGTTGCTGCACCCCAGGTGCAGCAGGTCCCGGTAGGTGGTTGAAAAGGGTTCAGGGAGGTTGGACTGCTGTCTGGTCCTTGGTTGAAGATGTGGCCTATGTACTAAGAAGGACTAGTCAGAGTATACATGGAACAGCTGGTAGGGTTGGTAGGGGCGCTTGGGCCCCAGGGTATACCTGTGAGCAGCGTACTGAGTCCTGGCTGCTACTGCGTCTCTAGAGCTCTACACTGGCACCCTACCCTTCAGAAAGGCTGGTATGGTGATCATGGACACACATAATGGGTATGATAGAAATATACCAAATTGGTACCTCTCAGGTGATTTTCTTTAAAATTTTATCTTCCCTATTTTCTTTTTTCTTTTTTTTCTTCAGTATTAGGGATTAAACCCAGAACCTCACATATGCTAGGCAAGCACTATACCACGGAGCTATACCCCTAACCCTTTTTTATTTATTTAATTTTATTTTTATTATTATTATTATTATTATTATTATTATTATTATCTTGGGACAGGGTCTCTAAGTTACCCAAGCTGACCAAGAACTTGAGATCCTTCTACCTCAGACTTCCAAGTAGCTGGAAAATTTTCCCTGTTTTCTGCAATGAATACTGAACATGTTTTACTTTCTAGGGAAGGAATATATATTATTTTTATAGAAAAGCATGTTGTTTTACATTGTGTATTATATTTACTACCAAACTAATTTATCTTTTTTTTTTTTTTTAAATCGGGTTTATCATTTTTGCATCTAAGCCATGTTCCTGGCTTTCCTGAGTCTTTATAAAGTCAGGACTGTCTCCCTCTACTCTCCACCTTGACTGATCCCTGCTCTGCTCCTGCCAGGCTGCTCGCATTACCCTCCTCAAGGCCTCAAAGCCTGAATACCCAGGTCCTCTTTAACTGTTCCCATTCTCCCCATCAGCCATTGTTCAGGCTATACAAAATGGCCAGCTTTTGAATGATTTCTGAGATTTCCTGGTATTTTTTGATTCTCAGTTTCATGAAAAGCATATTTTCTTTTTCTTTCTCAGAGTATCTATGCATTAAGAAGTAAATGTGAAATAAGAACAGTAATGTTAACTTTCTTTTTTCCTTTTCGTCCTTCTCCATCTAGGTCCTGGTCCAGCCTCAGATCATTAAGACAGATTCCCTTGTTTTGACCACACTGAAGACAGATGGTAGCCCAGTAATGGCTGCAGTCCAGAACCCAGCCCTCACGGCCCTCACAACCCCCATCCAGACGGCCGCCCTTCAAGTACCAGTAAGAGCTTCCTCCTCCCTTGCCCTCCGCCCTCCACCTCCTTTCTTAGAGCTGTTAAGCTTCAAAGGTGGTAAAGTCTACATGCTGAGTAGGGTGTTAGAAGCTCTATAGGATATTTTGGTCAAATTGTAAATATCACCTTGCTTTAATTTTGTTTTTCCTTAAAAAAGTACCACTAGTGTCAGATGGGAATCCTTGCATCTATCTACAAGGGGTGGAAAAGAGCACTAGAGCAGCCCCATTCCTAGGCAGCTACTCCACACAGGACCATCATCTCTTAGGTCCTGCTGCTTGTGGAGGTTTGGCTTCTGAAGCACCCCAGGGGCACCAGGCAGGGAGGGGCACAAAGGTGGGGAACACGGAACACCTTCATCCTTTAGTTGTGGGATCTCAGCCACTTTCAGTATCCTGTGACAAACGAGTCTGATTGAGTAAATTTGGAAGCATTAGCTTTATTCATAAAAGCCAAGAACTAGAAACAACTCAAATGTCCCCAGGAGAATAAACAACTTACGATATAGTCATACAATGAAAGTGTGCCAATCAGTAAGAAGAAGAACTATTAATGCATAGAACCATGTGAGTAAACTTCGAAAATAGTATGGAATAAAAGAAGCCTATCACAAAAGGTTTCACACTGATAATTCCACCAACATGAAGTTTAAGAAGAGGCAAAACAGAGCTGTGGTGATGAAGTCAGAGCAGTGCTTTCAAGGGGAGGGCAGGAGGGAACTTGCTAAGGGGAGAGGGGTGAGGGAACTTGCTAAGGGGAGAGGGCTGCAGTTTGGCCTGCAGTTTATGCACATGGTATATATGTAAAACCTTATCAAGATCTCAACTTAAGATTTCTGACTTTTATTATGTGTAAATTCTTTCTTGATGACTAAAGAAGTTGAGCAGCTCTTTATTTGTTTATTGGCCACTTGGATATTGAAGCCATTTATTAAAGAAAATAAAATTTGTAAACATCACAAAAATAAGAGGGAAAAGCAGAGATGAGGAGTAGAAGATGGGAAGCCCTTAGAGTTGGCCTATTTTTTAAATAAAATGATTCAAATTGAGAGTGTCTATTCTGCCTTTGAGCTCTTTGAGGAAAAAATTATAGAAAAAAATGTAGTAATTTACTTAATTGTTATTTGAGAGGGGGGAAAAGGTGTTGTATAAAAGGAGAAAGTTTTCTCTGGTGCTAATTAATGTGGTTTGCTAAGGGGTGGTTAACACTTTGAGGGTTCAAAGGTGGTTAACAATTTGATAGCAAAGCAAAATCATACAACTTGTTTCTGGCACCCCTAGATCAAAAGTTGAACCATGTTTAATCATCTTAATCCTCTAGTGATATAATTTATCAATGATGAAAGGGAGGTAGTAACTGAGGTGCCATGGCTTTGAGGTCTTTGGGAACCTAACTTAATTAACCCAAGAAGGGTGTCCATTCACATGACACACTGCCAGATGATGTGACTTGGCCAGTAGGCAGCTCTGTGTTGTGAGGTTGCTTTACTCAAACTAATGAAGGGATAATTCTACCCCTGCTCTAGACCCTAGTGGGCAGCAATGGGACCATCCTCACCACAATGCCTGTGATGATGGGGCAAGAGAAAGTGCCCATTAAGCAGGTACCGGGGGGAGTCAAGCAACTTGAGCCCCCCAAAGAAGGAGAAAGAAGGACAACACACAATATCATTGAGAAGCGATATCGCTCCTCCATCAACGACAAAATCATCGAGTTGAAGGACCTGGTTATGGGGACTGATGCCAAGGTAGGTGCCACTTGTCTTTGCTATGGGAGTTAGGGAAATCCCAGACTTAAGTTGAGTGTCTGCAAGAATGAGTTAGAAGTGCTTTCTTAAAACATCTTCGTGTTTGGTCAGTATTATAAAATATTAACTAACATAAAGAGATTAATGAGGGTTGGTAAGATAGTGATCTGCTGGGACCTTTGAGTTCTTTGACTGTGCTCTGCTGGGACCACGGACCACTGCCACTCATCAGTGGCCAGCTACAGGCTGTATGCAGCTTGGAGGCAGCTGAGGGCATTGCTGGCATATTCTTAGCTGTGTTCAGGGTGGCTAATAATATTTTTACCTTTTAGGGAAGAGAGAGGAGAGATTGGGTTTATGACCAATAGCAAATAGAAGAAACTTGTTTTTCACATATTTCTAGTGTTTTGATGAATGCATCTCCTGACAAACAGATTTTTTAAACCTATTATCTGTTTGTTTTCACCCCTATTTTGAAAGAAAGTTTCATTATTTCCTTGTATCCTACAAATATGTATCCTTGTATTTAGATACAAGGTACGTATCTAAAGTAAAAGCATATACCTTAAGGTAACTGTCCA
The DNA here is from genome assembly GCA_020662805.1 of Glaucomys volans. NCBI lineage: Eukaryota > Metazoa > Chordata > Mammalia > Rodentia > Sciuridae > Glaucomys > Glaucomys volans. The sequence continues at coordinate 450,268 of JAJEJO010002075.1, forward strand.
ACAATGCTCTGGTTTTTGTTAGTCTGTTTGCTTACAGTACTGGGGATCTAAACTGGGCAAGTGCTCACCACTGAGCTACACCTCCACCGCTGAGCTCCATCCCCAGCCCAATTCTCTGGTCTTTTGTTTGACATTTGTTTTCCTTAAAGTTTGTTTTGGTGCTGGGATTAGTGTAAGGAGTAGGAATAATAGCTGGTATGTACTGTGTGCTGATTACATGCTAGCCTGGAGGCTGAGCTCTACACACATGTTGTCTCACTTAGCCCTCACTGCCAATCTGGGATTCACATGCTGTTATTATCCCATGTTATGGAAAAGGAAAGTGAGGTTTGGAGATAGGGAACCAGCAGCCTAACCAGCACCTTGCACCCCACAGCCATGTTCCCCACCCACAAGCTCTGAGACTGTGCTTTCTCAACTCTGGCCTGCCCTGACTTCATTGTGTTTCACTGGTCTTCTTTCCCAGATGCACAAGTCCGGTGTTCTGAGAAAGGCTATTGATTACATCAAATACTTGCAGCAGGTCAATCATAAATTACGCCAAGAGAACATGGTGCTGAAGCTGGCAAATCAGAAAAACAGTAAGTGTACCCATTGAGAAAGGGGTATCAGGGTGCCTTTATTCAAGAAGCCCCACCCAGCCCAGTTTCAGCCTAGGTGGGACTATAAAAGCAGATAATTTTCCCCATGGGGTTTTCTTTGCAGAGCTCCTGAAGGGCATTGACCTGGGCAGTCTGGTGGACAATGATGTGGACCTGAAGATTGATGACTTTAATCAGAATGTTCTTCTGATGTCTCCCCCGGCCTCTGACTCAGGGTCCCAGGCTGGCTTCTCCCCCTACTCCATTGACTCTGAGCCAGGAAGTCCTCTGTTGGATGATGCAAAGGTATAAGCCTTTGGAATCCCCTGACCCTGGGAATTTCTTCCATATCCCCACTAAGAAAATTGTGAGGAGGCCTTAGAGAGGGGGCCAGTCCAACTGTTAAGAGAGCACAAGCCATAGAGAAACAGGAATTCTGTGAAATTAGCCCAAGTCCCAGAGAATAAAGAAGAGAAAACTGATGGGGGTGGCAGAGGACTGTCCCTTGGGTTTAACTGATCTTCTGAAAAGCCCCATCAGAAAAGAATGAATTCCAGATCTAGAATCAGGACACAGAGCAGCTGTTGGTGCAGTGGGCTCTGGGAGTTGCTCGAGGCGCCTCATTACTTCTCTCTGCCTGTAATGGTCCTGGCAAGGCCACTTTGTGAGGCTGATCAGTCAGTTTAGGATGACGCTACCTCTGGGTCCTCTTTCCGGAAATGACTACAGTTTGTGATCTAACAGATAACATTCCAACCAAGGGCTTTTAATTGTCAATAAAAGCCCCTGGCAATTGAAGTTTAATGGAATTAGCTAAAAGAGACTCTGAGCCTAATGATCTTCCTGGGAACCTATAGAGGGAGACCACTGGATCCTTGTCCTCTATTTTGACACTGGCAGTTTCTGACTCCAGAAGCACAAAGTTTCATTCTAGTGTACATTTTTGACTAAGCTGTTTTTTGTATCTTACTTTTACTGAAATATTTTGTAAATGTAATTCTATTTGGTAGCAACAAGCCTTATGACATATAAATTGAATTAGATAGGCTTCTGACTCATCAAAAATCTTCAAATGGTTTTTAAAATATTAAAAGGGAGTGACATAATATGTACACTTTAGGACTCAGGGGAGGACTTGGGAAATCTGATTCCATCCTTCTCTCCATCACTGTGGACCTCAGAGGCTACCACATCCTCTGTTTCTAGTTCTTCTGTAAAATGGGAGTGGGGAAAAAAGCAATGCTCCAGTTTTAAAGCAGGCACACTTCTTTAAATAGATATATGCTGAAGCAAGGTCTTTAATCATCTTTATTGAAATAAAATTAAAATGCAATAAAATATATGAAATACACTTTTTTTTTAATGTACTGGGGATTGAACCCAGGGGTGCTTTACCATCCCTAGTTTTGGGGGTTTTTTTTATATAACTTGATTTTATTTATTTTTATGTGGTGCTGAGGATTGAACCCAGTGCCTCACACATGCTAGGCAAGTGCTCTGCCACTGAGCCACAGCCCCAGACCCCCAGTGTTTTTTATTGTTTACTTTAAGACACAGTCTTCCTAAATTGATGAGATTGGCCTCAAACTTGTGATCCTCCTGCCTCGGCTTCCAGGTTGCTGGGATTCAAGCATTTGCCCCTGTACCCAGCAACATGTACCTATTTTAAATGCACAGGGCCAGGAGTTTCAACACGTTTCACATGTGCACACCTATGTAACTTGTCATTGTAATCAGAATGTGAAGGGTCTTCCATCAGCCCCAAAGCTCCATTTCTGCACCTGCACAGACAGTTTCCACACCCCTCTCCAGCCTCAGGCAGCTACTCATCCATCCTGTCACTTAGATTTGTTTTGGCTCCTCTGAAATTTTACAGAAACACAATCTTGCAGTGTGTTTTCTTTTGTGGAAATGGAGTATTTAAAAAAAAAAAATCTCTCTGCCTTTGTTCTTTGAAACATGTACTTTCCCTGGCAAGAGGAAGAGTGCTCTAATATTTGAGCAATGATTTATGAATTGTGGACTTGTTAACTCCCTCCTGTTTTTATTCCTGTCTGACTTAATGGTCTTGAATTTAAACCTCATAGTCTGATTCCTGATGTATGATATGTGAAAGTAAAGTGCTATAAAAACCCACACAGTATTCCAACCCTGAGGCCCTGTTTTGAAGGTTAAAGATGAACCGGACTCTCCTCCTGTCGCACTGGGCATGGTGGACCGCTCTCGAATTCTGCTGTGTGTCCTCACCTTCCTGGGCCTCTCCTTTAACCCCCTGACTTCCTTGCTACAATGGGGAGGGGCCCATGACTCCGACCAGCACCCGTACACAGGCTCTGGCCGTAGTGTACTGTCATTTGAGTCAGGTAGGTAGAGGGCCCCTCATGCCACCTGGATATAATGTATTGCTATGGCAAGAGAAGGACCCTGTGTACAAACCACATGACATTTCTACCAGATCGCAAAGGAGTGGTGGGCTTCTTGCTTCTGACAGAGAGAGGCATAAATTACACTGTGGAAATAACAAGGCAAACTGAAGTTCATACAGAAAGAGCAAAACAAATGAGGAGCCTGTACTGCATTAATTACCCTGGGGTTGGGCAAGTGGGAAGGTAGGGATGGTGCCTGTTTGGGGAAGTTGGTGGTATTTTTTCACCTGAGTTTTGAAACCAATATAACCCTCTTTGGCTAAGATTTTTGTGGCACTCAGCTCCATGGTGACAAGGACTACAGGATTTCTATTTAGACTATAAAATTTTCTGCCCTTTCTTCTGAAAATGAGGTAGAAGGCTCTTGGATGTCATACTGCTAGGGTCTGTTAGTTGCCTGGCTGCTCCACAGGGCACTCTTGGCAGCTCAGCTGAGATGCCCCTTTTTAGGTTCTGGAGGCTGGTTTGACTGGATGATGCCAACGCTCCTCCTGTGGCTGGTAAATGGTGTCATTGTCCTGAGTGTCTTCGTGAAGCTGCTGGTCCATGGGGAGCCAGTGATCCGGCCACATTCCCAATCCTCAGTCACCTTCTGGAGGCATCGGAAGCAGGCAGACCTGGACCTTGCCAGGGTGAGTTCTGTTATCCACCTTTTCTCATCCCCCCTGAGGCTTGGCAGAGAATTCAGGGATTAGTATTGAGTCCCCAGTGTGGATGAAGACCTGTGGCAGCTGCTGTGGTAACTCAGAGGAGAGGACACCGATGTGTAGATTGTGCTGTGGACTCAAGATGTCTGTGGCTGGCATGGCAGGAAGAATAAGGTACTTCTGGAGCTGAAGAGATGAGCTCTGATTGGGGGGACCTGAGGTATAAGTGGGACTCTCCAGGGCTAGAAGGACAGGTGGACGTTGCAGAAGGACCTTCTCAATTGATAGCGGCATGAATAAACAGGCTATTTGGGAACCGGCAATTTCTGTGGGTATGCCTGGAATGCAGTGTCAGAGAGAATGAGGGCAGAAACGGTGGTGTGGTTGGGCCCAAACTGGAGAGAACTTTCACCAGTAACTGATTTAGGGCTTTATATATAATTCTCTGAAGAATCAGGGAAGGTTTTTGAGCAGGAAAATTAGCTGGAAGTTTTCATTTGAAATCAGTCAAAAGTGTTTAGGGGAAGGATTCAGTGGTAACTCAAAGCATTGAAGGGAGAGTCAAACTCCTCAGGAGGGATGTGAACAGAACATTCCTCAGCAGCAGTTAACCCTGAGCCTGTTCTCCCCTCCTGCAAGCTGGAGTACCTTCAATTGAGAATCAGATTGGCCAACCTGGATATGTCAACCACGGCATGGCTGTGGGTCCTAAAATATAGATGTGATTTGAGAAGCCATTTCCCAAGATGGATATCCTAGAGGCAGGTTCAGGTTTGTGTTTGACTGATGTCGTTTGGTGGCAGTGAAGGGTAAGTTGGAGGAGGGAGAAGTGAAATGCACAGAAACAAATTAGGAAGCTCCTGATATAAGCCAGGTAAGAAGTGAAGACAAGGGCCTAGAGTTTAAGGGAAAAGCAGAACTGAAGAAACACCTGAGATATAAAATGGAAAGGACGTGATGGTGAGGTTGACTCGGAGATGGGAGAGGCTAGAAATGTGTGTTCTTTTTGGGCTGTGATACTTGGAAATATGAGAAAGTTCTTTGTGGAGTGAGCAGTGATCGGGAGGCAGGCTGTGGGGTTTGAGAAGGGTCAGGACCCAAGTGCTTGGGAAGTTGCACATCTGCTGCAACAGGGTGCTTAGGGAGAATTGGGTTAGTGGGACAGAAGGGGCAAGAGCCAAAGACGGCCTGGGAAACAACCAACCTTCCAGGGAAAGAGAGTGGAAGAAGTAGGGGATCCTGCTTCCTGTAAAAACCTCTAGCACAGGTGCTTCTCCTGGCAGAGGGAGAGGAGAAAGAGGTCATCAGTGTTAATATAGCACTATAAACTCTCCATTAGACCATCTCAGGTTGTCAGAGAGATCCCAGGTTAGGGTAGTTCAGCTGTGAGTTTGCCTAAAACCATAGGTCTCCAACTTCAGCAGGCATAATATTCTCCTGGAGGTCCCAACAGCAGAGGTTGATTTAGTAGGTCTGGGACAGGGCCCCAATGACTGCATTTCTCACAAGCTCCCTGGGCCTGATGCTGCTGGTCTCCAGGGACCATACTTTTGAGTATGAAGAACAATGCAGTTCATCTAAACCTGAATTACAACTAATATGTAAAATCTAGAGTGGGGAACTCTGACCATCATTTAGTCAAAGATAGACATACTACAGTCCAGTCTAGTAAAAAAGTCTAGGAAATACCTCAAAAGTCAGCAGTGATTTTTTTTCCTATGGGATGAGAGTACAGGTGGTTTCTATTTATTTATATGTATGTATAATTTATATTATATGTATGTAAATATATTTATTTATTTGTGTGTGTACACACATGTAAATTTTTTTGGTAGCTTTCTGACATTTCCCAGATTTTCCTTAACAAGGACAGATTCTGATAATGAAGTTGGGAGAGTAGAAGTCTATTAAAACAAAAAGACCACAGCAAAGCCAGTCACCATTACACCCTCTTGCTGTTTTGTAGGGAGATTTTGCAGCTGCTGCTGCCAACTTACAAACCTGCCTGTCAGTTTTGGGCCGGGCACTGCCCACCTCCCGCCTGGACCTGGCCTGTAGCCTCTCCTGGAACGTGATCCGCTACAGCCTGCAGAAGCTGCGCCTGGTACGCTGGCTGCTCAAGAAAGTTTTCCAGCGCTGGCGGGCCACCCCTGCCACCGCAGCTGGCTTTGAGGACGAAGCTAAGAGCAGCGCACGTGATGCAGCCTTGGCCTATCATAGGCTGCACCAGTTGCACATCACGGGTGAGTGACTAGCTACTACTGCTTGGCTTCCTGCAAGGTGCCCCATGCCATCTCCTCCAGTTTGCCAAGTCTCCACCCTGAGTGAAACCCCCTTTGTGTTGCTTTTTTAACCTTACTTTCCACCTCATTCATAGCTGTAGTTCATCTTTTCTAAGATGCAGGTTTTTTTCCTAGTAATATCTTTATACTCCTTTTTTTTCCCCACATCTTTATTCTTTTGATATGTCCTATAAACAGTGGCACATTATGGATTAGTTGGTAGTGATACTTAATGGTGAGACTTAAAATTAATGGCATCTTAGATTCAATGAAATATGATCATTTATTTCATTCAGTAAGCTCCTGCTCTAATAGAAAGGCAGACAGGCCTGCAGATGGATGGCAATTCAGTGTAGTGTGTTAGCACAAGGAACATGTTTCTTTGGGAGGGATTCAGGACTTTCTTGCGAGGTAGTCTTGGCTTCTACAGGAAGAATACATAGGTCAGCAGCCTGGAAGATGTACCTTCCAGGTAGAGGGAAATTGCAAAGCCCCACACCAGGTTGACTTTTTTTTTTTTTTTTTTTTTT